>JAVQJF010123078.1:0-42852 GCA_036023855.1 Gadopsis marmoratus | reverse complement strand
TATATATATATATATACACACACACACACATACACACAAGCGATTAATTGATCGTTTCTCTTTTTTCAGAATGAAGAGCAATGCAATTTGTTAGTATAGTACATAAAACAACCAATACTAGAAAACCTTAGTTGCCCACTCACAGATTGTGTGGATTTTTCAACAGTTTAGACTGCATGGACTCTGTCCGTGAGAAAATATGTTTTTCAAGAAACGCAGTGGTGGAATGCAACTAAGTAAATGTACTCAAGTACTGTGCTTAAGGACAAATTTGAGGTACTTGTACTTGACTTTTTAGTGATATGTGGTCCTCACAGATGCATTGCTGTAGATTAAACTACCCAACAAAATTAGTTAAAATTAGCTCAACCGTATACATCTACAGCAGTAAAATGCAACATACTGTTGTGGGTAATGCTATTATCTCTCCTTCCCTTGTGTTTTTCCCTCCTCCCTGTGTGTGTTGTGTGTCTCTGTGTTTGTGCATGTGGCCCAGGACTGGCATCGGACTCCTGGTTCCTACTTCAGCTGATTATCAGGCAGCTGTGGTTCATCCTCTACTAGTGGTCCATTTTAGTGATTTAGCTCTTCAGTTCCCATTCAGGAAACCTACTTTTTTGTGTCATTCATTCATTCATTTTTGCCTGGGGGGGGGTGAACTACTACTAATTTCTGTCCAATCCTGAGCCTGTGTAACTGTCACGTGAGAAAAACGAAACGCATACATAATTGTTGCAGCAATGCGCATGCGCGGCCAAAATGAACGCGTTGCTCTCTATTTCGACTCCTACTTGTTCATATCAAGAGAGTAGTTCAGTGAACAACACGTCACTAGCGCTCACCTCTGCGGTACCTGTATCCGGTTCAACTCTCGTCCCGTTTACCTGCGTGGTAATTACGGCTGGGCTTCTCTTTGTTAGTTACCAGATTAAATGTTCGGACTTGTCCGCCAGGCACCGACTACAACTACGGCTCGGCTCGCTGCTTCTCTGCCACCCGGCCATCTTTTCCTTCCCCCTAATAAACTTTGCGAACTCTGAGCTGACGGGCTTGATATACAACCTAACACATACAAATTAATGCAGCAGCAATAAGCATCATATATAATAGTAAAACACCGACAGGGACCGTTGTGGCGCACAATTAGTTTTTTTTACTTTTCATTCTTTTAAGTAAATGTAGCCGATAGTACTCACAGTTTACTTAAGCAAGGTTTTGAATGCAGGACTTTTACTTGTTGTGGACTATTTGCTATTGCAGCGTATGACGTAGGGGGGGCGCTGTTGAGCTTAAATTGAACTGAACACTTTTCATATGTGCAGCTCTTTCAGCTTTTTGGACAAACACCTTTAGCTGCTGCTATCACCCTGTTAGGACAATAATCATCAGCCATTAAATGGACTGAAACTGTCAAATATACCAGCCAGTACCAGGGGACAGATGTAATACAATAGAGGATCAATACACAGAGGATCATTTTTTATTGATTCTCAACCCATTAATGGGAAAGCATGTCAATCATATTCATAATATTTGAATATATCATATATATCAACATATTAATTACACTCTCTTTTATTCCCCAGCAGTACCAATGTGACAATATCTGAGCGAGTGGCCTCCAAAGACTTTCTACGTCAGTCCAAACTCCTCAGTATGCTCAGGCAAGATTGTTCTCATGGCAGCAGCATTTTCAGGACTTAAGAGTCTTTGTCTGGCCATCAACAAAAGCCTTTGGATTACTGGTGAGGCAGGATCACAGTACAGCTGCGTGCGTGTACGGGCAGGTCAGTGGAATGACTGGAGCTCCGGTGGGCTAAGAGCTCGAAAAAATGCAGTTTGGTGAGATTGCAGATTAGGTGGGAGGGTGGGAGGGGAGGGCAGTGGGACAGGTGCTGACTATATGGAGGGAAAATAATAGCACAATTCACTTTCTTCATGGGTCATAAAGAAATATAAAGTTTTGTGAAAAATTGATTTATGAGCAAAGAGCTGTATTTTTTTTTTGTAATGTACATAGGAAAGTGTTGAATAAAGCAAAAGCTTCTGTGGATCCTGTGGTACTATGGCATTTAGCAACTCCACTTTCTACCTTTGAGACAGGCCTACCTGTGAGCTCATTCCAACTGTAGGATAATAACAACACCAAATGAGGGCTTTTGATTGGCCGAGTCGGCAGCCAATCGGAATGCAAGGAATGAGTCACAGGGAAGCTACTGCGCCTGTCTGCACTCACCTGATACTTTACCTGGCTGAGCTCAGACCCAGCATCTCATTACCTTTCCAATACAATCTATAACTGAGGCTCATTGTGTCCTGTAACCTCCAGTAGTCAAGGTGCTCCTCTGTATTTGGCTTCAGTCAGACAAAGACAAGGAGCCATGGCTGTGGCTAATTTCCACTACATTACTCGGATGAGCAGTGGCTTCAAGGTCTACATTTTAGAAGGTAAGCTTGAATATCACTTGTTTCATTATTGCCTCATGTTGCTTGATGAGAACACTTGTATTAGTGGAGTGGGACCTACCCTGCTATGGTGATGCTGTAACACTTTAGTGTTATATATTTATATGTTTAGATCTTATGTCACGTCACAACTTTATTTAATATCTGTGTTCATTACGGTGGCAGTTACAGTATGAAATGGAAAGAATCACATGTGATGACAGTCACATGGAAGACATACACTAACGAGACCGTTCAAATTTTTAAATATAGAATACGTTTAACTTTTTTGTCATGAAGACAAGATAATTAGATTTCATATCTAATTAAATCTACTTAGAGTAAAGAATAAAAGACTCCCTATTAATACTTGACTCCTTTCAAGGTCCTGAAGATTGAGCTAAGATTGTGTGAATTGTGTCATCACTCACACTCCTATCTTTAAAATCTGATTAAACACAGCAAAACAGAAGGTCAGGCTGTGTATTCCCTCCGCTAATAAGGAAGAAATATCCATGCCTGAGGCGTTAGAAAATCAGCATAGGTGTGGCTATACCTACCCCCCCCCCCCCCCCCACCCCCCTCCTCCACAATGGCACTCTGTGCGAAGCAGTAGCTCACAGGTGTTGGAGTGTTCAGCCAGTAGGAAATGTAGACTGGAGCGAGCACTTTGCATCACAAGACACTGTGACCAACTTTTATTGCCTTTCAATGCAAAACAGATAATCGCCTGATGGTGTGATTTAAATAGATGTTATTGTGACTTCTTTTAAAGCACTGAATGATGGATCTGAATGCAGTTGAAGGAGCTGTGAAGAACTGCCACTGCCCCATTAATGTGATGTGGGGTGATTTTCAAGGGTTAACTGAGCATACAGTCAAACAATGGGCCACAGTATAATTATGCTGCCATTACAATTCCAAACAGTACTTTCTGTTTTGACTGTATGCATGGCTGTTTCGAACATGTGCGCTTACTGGTGTGAGAGCTCCAAGAACAAATGGATTACTCCAGTAATGTGCCTTTATAAAAACACGCAAAATCATTTTGTGGGTTTAACCTGCCCTCTGAATATGCAGCGCATTTCTCTTATTCAACACATCAGTGACATCATCGGCGTCTTGTTGATGTGTTTCAACTTGTGTAGCTGCAAAAATACAGTGCGTTCTCCTCAATGGCCCTTTCACAAATGGGTGCCGCCCAAATCAGGGTCCTCGAGGACTAGAAGCAGTTCGATGTGTGGCACCCCATCCATAACAAAAGCTGTTGATTGTGCCCTTTTGGCTGCGTGATAGGGCTGAATGCCAACATGATGTAGAAAAACAACATTTACCGTTAGCATTGAATCAGCTGTGTAGTGTTGTAACCCTCACTGATCAGGTAGATCGAGTTCTTCAAGTTAACGGAGTTTACAATTAACGGTGACAAAAAAAAACGTTTTCCCACGAATAGCAGTCATGCAGGTCGATGCCGTGGATCAAAACAAGCAGTTACTCATCGCTGAGTGTATCAATGTAGTAAAATCATCAGCGCCAGTTTGTCTGGCTAGATTTGTTTGTTCCAGCAAATGGGCCCTAGCCAAAACACGTGGTATGACTGTATATTTTGTTAGAGCCTCTTATTCTAAGTCTGCACTTTTGTTTCGTTTCTCCAGGTCAGCCCCACCTCAGAAGCGAAGACAGATACAGACATATCACAAATGAGCGGGCTCGAGCCCCAACAGTGTATCCAATCAAACGCAAGCGCAGCCACGATAGAGGTCTGACACTGGAGGAAAGGTTGGTGAAACTGGTTTGTTCATGTTGCCAATAATGTTTCAATATTGAACTATGCTTTTATTAAATGAAAATTCTGTCAAAGAGATGTGACATGGCATTTTCTTATGAATAAACGCTTCAGGCGAGAGCGGGCCCTGAGCAGGAGCAGTGGTAGAGTTGCTGCCCAGAGAGCAGCGCAGGCACCAGCAACAGCAGTGTTCAACAGGCCGCAGAGCCCCACATCTACCTGGAGTCCAACACCCAGCCCCACCAGCCCTCTGCCCACCCACGTGTACTACGCCCCAGTCATGGATGAACCACTTGCCCTCATCAAGAAACCAAGAAAAGACCCTGAAAGCACAGAGGAAAAGACTAAAAGCTCTGCGACCACTCAAATCCAGGTAATTCACCAAAACACAAGTGCTACATGCGTCCTCAACAGGTTCTATGCGATTGACTCAAAAGGTCGTGGATGTTTGGGCTGTCATAACGTATGAAAAGTGGCAGTACTCTGTGTCCCTTTGTAGTCTCAGTGTAGCTCCAGGCTACCCACAGCAGCGTGGTACATCTCCCATCTGTATTCAATGAATCCAACTGCGCAGGCATTCTTCTTCCAAGAGTGTCTACAGGCCTAAGCTTGTCCACACTATGCAATCCAGCCGGATTCAGGAAGAAAATGTGAGCAATGGATGGAGGAATGCCATAAACAAGACCAAACAGACTGCTCTCTCTTTGACCTGCATTTGCCACCACACTGGGAGTGATCTGATTCTCATGGGCAAACCCAACCAGTTTAATCAGTTTTCAAATCATTCTGTTTTCTAATTAAACTTTGTGCACCATTTTGTTGTAATGCGATGATGACGTGCACAGTCGGCTTTCGTGTTGTGGGATGAAGAGAAAACGAAAAAGTGAGGCTGCTGTGTTATAAATGCAGAGTTCTTGTACTCACATTTAACTGAATAATGACCCATCTCTTCTTTTGTTTTAATTTCTTTCAGATGCGTCCCTCTGTGATCACTTGCGTCTCCTCATCAACAAACCCCTCCTGCAGATCTGAGGTCCACCGAGGCCAATCGTCAGGTTAGTCTCACACTGGATGAGCTCATCCACCAGACGGCCACTCCCTAATTGTCACACGTGCATCATAATGCCGATATCCACTCACTTATACTGATTCACCGAGGTGTGTATTTGCTGTTTATCATTCATCATTTCTTTTACAGTGATTTCCAAATGCAGCTATGACCATGTGGTTGAGGAGCATTTCCAGAGGAGCCTTGGAGTGAACTACCAGAAGGCTCACTCCCAGCAGCTCTCCATCAGCGTGTCTGTCGATGACCACTTTGCCAAGGCTTTGGGAGACAAGTGGCTGCAGCTCAAATCCAAGTCTTCCTCCTGCTCTTCCACACCTCCCAGCAGTCCAAGTGTTACTCACTCCCCCACCTACAGCCACAGCCCAAATCAGTCCCACAAAGAGTCCACCAGCAGCTCATCGCCGACTTCCAGCCACTGGTCTGTCAATTAAAGCAGGAATGGCCTCCGACATGGGAAGAAACTGGACTTTGTGACTTTTAACATTTCACTGCGCGCAGCTCTGCTTGCCGAGCAATGGAAATGCCAGCGCTAGAGTTGAGAGGGCGAGCTAGCAGATGCAGGAGTGCTGTCACTTTGGACCTGTTGTGTGTCCAAATTTCAGACACACATACACAGATGAATGTAGCATTAATTGGGATGTCCTTATTTTGTTACATTTCTATCCTCTGCTTGTCGATAGCATCTGAATACCTGAGATACTGTAGATGGTGATGTGGGATGATTGAAAAATCAGCCAAATAATCCTTTACATTTCTTTGATTTTGTGTCATTCTTTTAATGCCGTCTGAATGCCGCAATTTCATTGTATTATATTTATATTCTGAGACACTTGGGTTCCTTATAGTCTAACTGACTAGCCTATCTGCTGTATAATATTATGCTTACAAGCTGTACACACACAAAGACTTTTAAAAAGACTTTGAATAAATAAAAATCTCAAAAATCCTTTAATAGTTTTGTGTGTTTGTCATTTGTGAAAGCATCATTTTACCGTGTCAGCCAACAGAATTGTCAACAACAAAACCTTTTTTATTGCAAATTAAAATCTTACTGCTTTTGCTTTCTTCAAAAAGAGAGACTAGGATGTCACAAAATGAATAAAACTCCTTTTAAACTCAAAGGTTGTAAAAAAAAAAAAAAGAACTGGGCAGGGTGCTGTACCAGACAACCTAATTTCAGGTGAGACAGTGTGCGTCAACACGTCCGGTACACACATAGCATTTTACACTTAGAGTTGTTGCCACACACTGAGTGAAAATTAAATGGATGTATGAGCAACACATTCGGGACTTTTTCCTGTAAGTTAGAGGGAATGTAGGGTGCATGTTGCAGCAGGCACCAGGCCTGTGTTCTGACATTCCTGTCTCCTGAGAAAATTACTCTGTAAGATCCTACAGATCCTGTTTGGCAAGGGATAGGAGGGAGGGAAGAGGGGAAGGAAGGGTTGGGCCTAATATAGGCCTGAGCATGAGAACCAGCCGAGCTCTGCAGTTACTTATTTACATGTTCTATCTTGTCTAACTTTAAATATGATAAGCAACATTTAAAAAAAAAAAATCCAAAGCTTCTGTCTTTGAAATTACAGAGTTGGCCAAATTAAACAAGTGGCAAAAAACCATAAATGTTCTGACATGTAGAAGAAACTCGGGTTAGAAAGCTGTAAATCAGGAAGGAGAATGATAGAAAATGTGAACTGAATGTGAATTCACGTAAAAATCGTAAGCTTATGTCATTGGGTGGTTTGCGTCAAGACATCTGCACCAAACCTCTTACCTCTCCTCTGATTCACTGTATAGTAACACAAAGTTTGCATCAAACAGATCTTGCAGCAAGTTATTACTTTTCCTTATTAAGTGTTAAAACAGGTATTTCCACATGGAGTATATTCATTAGCCAGTAGTAACCTGAACAGGGACATTGATGCCATCTAGAGGCCCTTAGGTAAACCTTAAACAGCTGACATTGTCAATGACAAATGGTCTCATGTTGCACGCTGAACAGTACAAACAGCTGAAAAACACAGCTCTGCAGGTAAACGTGTTGTTGAGTGAAAGATCTCGGTGACACTGTGACCTTTAGCAACTAACGAGAGAGAGAACGGGAGAGAAAATATTTAGGTTGGAAAATAGCTCAGTTTACCACTAGGAAGCTGTTGAAGGTTTTTAAAACTGCACAGCACTCTTAATTCATACACCCTTCATCCACTTGACATCTTATTTCACGACACTAACATGGACTGGGTTTCTCATCCAAAATGTCAAGTTATTGTAATTATGTATGGTATAATTCTGTCAGGAGTGAGTCTATATTAGAACCGCCACATGCGCCAGTTTAAGGTTGAAGGGTCATAACTTTAATTTCACGACATATTTTAAATACCTTTATCTGTTTATAGATACCCTCTGTAGTTGATGCTTCGAACCACAGTTATGTGTAAGTGTGCTGTATAAGAGAAATTAAATATGTTGAGCTGCAGGACACTTTTGTTTAGTGCAAGTAAGCTGAAAGTGGCCTGCTCAAATTATATAAAACCGAGTGGCCATGAGAATGTAAGGAGAAAAAACTTCTCAAGCTGCTGCGCAACAAATGCACATTGTTGTCTGAGGCAACAGAAAAAGTTAATTACGATTCTGAAATACCTCAAACACGACAGAAAACAACATTTAACTCAGTTTGACTGTGGCAGTGGTAATTAAGTGTGCACTGCAGTACAGATGATTGGCCAAGCCATCTGGGAAAGTTCTTGCACTTTGTCTTGTCTGTCAAAAGTTAGATCACTGTCAACAAAGCACAAAGCATTTTGTAAATAATAGAAATTACAGCTCTAATCGCATGAGAACATGAGTGCATGGAATGACTGTTGTGGAGCCATGTTTGATCCATCTCCAGTGTTCTCTTCGCATTTAAATGACCAAAGATCGGTATCTAGGATAATTATTCAAATAATGATTGTTCAGTTCCAGGCCGCTGGGTGTTCCCAATCCCAGACTGGCAGCGTTATTTAACCTACAGTAGCGAGTGAATGAGATATGAAACAATTAACAACATATGAATACTCTTTTGTTATTAAAAGCCAAACTCTGTGTTTGTTGTTAATTTTACAATTGAACATTGAACCCTGGTGGTAATAACGTCTATTGACTGTTCTAGATGTAAAACTATAATTTATAGCTCATTTAAAGCAACTAAAGAAGCTCCCAGGTTGGTACGCAAAATAAGTTGTACCCACCCACGCAACTTGTGGGTGGATCGTGGACATTTATCCAGGATGCTCTTAGCTGATTACAGCTGCTGCCATTTCTTCTGAATTGCCACACTAGCAATGTGTTTTCACTGTGTGCATGCGTGTATGTAGGTGAGCATATGCATTTAGCATCGCCTTAATGAGCTATATATCGTAAGTGATGCGAGTTGTGTTGCATCATACCAGTATGGTTAGATATGGGCATTCACAACTATATATACTGCTCAAAAAAATTAAAGGAACACATTGAAAACATCAGATCTCAATGGGGGGGAAAAAATCATGCTGGATATCTATACTGGTATTTACTGGGTGTGCTTAGAAAGTGTTCCTTTAATCTTTTTGAGCAGTGTATATATATACACATGGAACATACATTAAATATTCATATAGGATATTATGTACATGTTGAAAAAACAATAAATAGAGTGATGGCAGGATGTCTACTGATAGTCTAAATGTCTGTAACACTATTTGACACTAGACAAACTGCAACAGGAAGTTTGGAAACATCAGTATACCAACATGCACTGATAGATAGTAACTCATTTAATATGACACAGGAGGGGCTCATTGTCATCTTTTTACACAGCCTGAAGCTCATATAAATAGCTCAGATATGGTGCAGGTTAAGTCCACTTCCACCACCTTCCGTCACATTTATTTTCAGTAGAGTAGTGAGTCACGTCCCTTTGGACTTGTCACCTGCTTTGGAGAGGTCAAGATATTCCACACTGGTAGAACGGGCTGTCAGGCGTCACAGACCCAAACTTTATCATCCAACAGGCATTAAATGAATCAGTAATGAAAAGGAACTTATCAGCAGATTTGGAGCCAATGTAGCATTTCAGAAAAGAGCCAATTGTGCTGACGGCCTGAGAGTCTTGTGGAGTGTTTCTCAGTAAAGTGACTATACATGGCGAATGACAGGTTGATCAGTAACATAGTTTGGGACTGTTGCTTCATGTTCTCTTAGCTTCTCCTGCTTAATGAGTTACACGCACACTACAGGTGAGTCTGCATAGCCTAATCTTTAGTTCAGCGTGTTCATATTGTGGCAGAATGCATACTGTCCAAGGCCCTTTAATCAAGACAACAAAACAAAAAAGCCTCCAGCCTCAATAAAAAGCCCAGGCTGCAATGCGCACTTCAACCACAACGTTGTTGGACGGATGGCAAAGGGAGAGAAGACCGTCCTATTTTTATGTCAGTAATGGGCGTGAGATATTAGGCTTGGCCAGTAGGTGGCACCAGAGTGGCGGCCATCACCTGCGGTCTCCTCAGCTCATCTCAGGCTCCTGATCGTTTTGGTCATCGGTTTAAGCTGCACAAGCTACACTGTGCTGCTTAAAATACACGCCGGTGGCCAGGAATATTATGGGAATATGACAGTGATTATATGAAAACAATAAGACCTGATTGCCGTAAACACAGCGCAGCCTGAAATGTGTTTTCCTTCAGCAACAGGAAGATATATATGGGCAAAACAAAAGCATGTGTGTGTGTGTGCGTGCGTGCGTGCGCGTGTGCGTGTGTCTCCGTGGTGGTTGGGGGACAAACATCATTTGGGGATTTCAGGTTCACATGCAGCAAAGCAACATAATCAAGGACAACTGTAATTACTCCTCCCTGCCAACAAACAAGCTGAACATCAGCTTTAGGCAGCGATCCCAT
This sequence comes from Gadopsis marmoratus, assembly GCA_036023855.1. Lineage (NCBI taxonomy): Eukaryota > Metazoa > Chordata > Actinopteri > Centrarchiformes > Percichthyidae > Gadopsis > Gadopsis marmoratus. Next base: position 32,633 of record JAVQJF010123078.1, on the reverse strand, counting down.
GACCGGACAGGGGAGGCGTGTACTGCCCCGTCAGCCCGATATATAAACCCAACCTGCAGCAGGAGCCTCCGAACGCTGCGGGCTGCCGAACTCTAATAACATCCTCTGGCTTCGCATAAAGCTGCCGAGGCTGGTTCTCACCTGATCGCAGTGGACCCAAACACAGCTTTCACCTCGGCCTGGCGTGTAAGTGTGAACCGTCCTCTTTCTTTTGTCCTCTTTGGGTTTTTCTTTTCTTCTGTGTTTTTTTTTTTTTGTTTGTTTTATCGCTTTGAACGATGCAACAGCAGCTGAGGAGGTTTGAAGTGGATTTATTGGGGACTTTGCTGCGGCGTTGTTCTCCTGCTGTGACGCGCACTGTGCACCTGCTGAGAAAAGGGCTGCACACGCGCGGACAAGTCCAATAAAAAGTACCTCGTTAGGTTTTAGGTGGATTTCATGCCACCTGTTATTGGTCCAATCCTAACAAAACACCCGAGGAGATTTAAACATACTCACAAGAGCAGGGGGGGTGAAATGTTGCTGGTAAAACCTGCACAGTGCATCATTTATGAGGGCTTTCAGAGTCTCCCTCCTGTTTTTGGTCATGATAATAATTTCACAAGAAGCCTAAAGAAAAGTGTGCCGCTCTCTAATCTGCATTGGTGAAGTCAGACTCCAGCTCGACAGTGATGTTGTGCCCCGGCAGTTCTGTGCCAAAACATCATTGTGGCTCACAGGCGTAATGACTTCGCACTGGTGTGAAACACTGTATTGTTGCTACTTCCTTCTAACACAACGCACTAAATCATGCCTGCAGAGCAAAACAGTGCATGCTGTTTGGTCTCGTCAGCTAGTTTGTTAATGTGTAACTGAACTTGGACTTTGTTTCTGAACCTGTAAATAAGGAGTTATAACCACTGACTCGTGTGTCTTTGCAGTGTGCATCATCATCAGAGGCTCGTCGTCACGATGGATGTCGCTCCCATCTCTGTAACCTGCCACTTTATGATGAAACCCACAGACAAGCCCTGCATACCTAGCTCGCGATACATTTTCATTTCTTCTCATTAGCACTTTTAGAACTGAACCAAAGGGTTCTTGCATCCACTTTTGTGGTAGAAACCTATTTATAAATACATATTACCTCAAGTCACTGTCAAACCACAATATACTGGCTTGGTTTAACTCCGTTTGGATTCAATTAAATTGCCAGTAACAATGGATACAACTACACTAGCGACCCTGGCTGCTGCCACCACCGTGGCTCTGGCCTCTCAGTCTGACATGTCAGGCTATTTGTGGCTGCTGGTGTTGGGCTTCATCATTGCCTTCATCCTGGCTTTCTCTGTGGGAGCCAATGATGTGGCCAACTCCTTCGGTACTGCAGTGGGCTCCGGAGTGGTCACCATGCGCCAGGCCTGCATCCTGGCCACTATCTTTGAGACGGTGGGCTCAGTGCTGCTGGGGGCTAAAGTCAGCGAGACTATCCGAAAGGGGATCATTGACGTCCGGATGTACAACGGCTCCGAACACGTCCTGATGGCAGGATCGATCAGTGCAATGTGTGGTAAGCCCTCACATATGTATGTTCCATAGAAATTCCATTTTGAGTTGCATGAATGCTGAAATAAAAATAAAGAAGATATTTGACTGGTGCATTTTCAGATTGTGCGAACAGGCCTTGCTCATGCTTTGTCCTACAGGCTCTGCTGTGTGGCAGCTAGTTGCATCATTCCTGAAACTCCCTATTTCTGGAACCCACTGTATTGTTGGAGCCACAATTGGCTTCTCCATGGTAGCCAGAGGTCACCAAGGGGTTAAATGGATGGAGATACTGCGCATTGGTGAATATATGTTGTTATTCCCACAATTTAAAACGAACTATCCGTTAAATCTGAAATACCAGTGTAGCTTATTAACCAGTGTTCTTTCAAATGTCTTTTGCTATCCAAAGTGGCATCCTGGTTCTTGTCACCTGTGCTGTCAGGCATCATGTCAGGAGTGCTCTTCTATTTTGTTCGCAAATTCATTCTGAGCAAGGTAAGCCTAACACTCACACTAACCAGTGGACATGCTTGATAAGTGTAGTTTTGAAGTTACAGAACGTAAAGCATCTGAAGGAGAACAATACCACTTTCACAAGATATAAATATACTCCATTACAAGTAAAAGTCCTACATGTGGAGTATTAAAATGGAATTGCTCAGGTTAAGTACACGTACCTGTAAAATTCTACTTAAAGAAGTAGTTTGATATATTAATGGGGAAACAGCTAGCCTGGCTCTGCCCGATCAAAACAAAATCCACCTACCAGCTTCTCTAAAGCGCACATATTAACATGATATAATTGGTTTGTTTAATCCGTAGAAAAACAGAAGCGTAAAAACGTAATTTGATTTACTGGTGGGGGGGGGGGGGCGCATCGTGTGCCGAACAATTTATTGGGCAGAACCAGTTGACTCTAGGAAGAAGCGGGTCCTATCCAAGAAATACGGTTATTTTAATTTGTTTTGTTACCTTTGAGCTTTGTGCTAAGCTAAGTTAGCCGGCTGTAGCTGTTGGACGTTTACAATGAAGACTTGAGAGTGGTATCTAGCTCCTCATCTAACTCTCAGCAAGAGTGCAAATGAGCAGGTGCAACAAAATGTGGAGCTTTTGCTTGAAGTGTAATTTTTGTACGTCTCATTGAGCACTCACACCGACTTCCACAGGCTGACCCTGTACCCAACGGCCTCAGAGCTCTTCCCGTCTTCTACGCCATCACTATGGGCATCAACCTCTTCTCCATCATGTTTACAGGAGCACCACGTGAGTACTGCGTCCACACACTACACCCATGCTTCATCTGATCCTTGCTTACTGCGCTGTACTTAACACAGCAGCTGTTGAAATCTCTGGAGCAAACTGAGGTCTGAATAAATGTCACTGAAGACACAGAGGAGAGTTGATGACAATCCTCTTAGGACAAAGTAGGTGACAAAAACATGAGCAAAGACTTCAGATTGTTCTTGTTTTGGTCAGTTTGGACATTATTTCATCAACCACAAATGTGTCTACCCCGGCATTTCGGTCTGATGCACTGTTCTCTTTAAAATAATACCGGTGGCAAAATGTTCAGACACTAATTAAGACAGGGTTGCAGAAGACTAAAGCCACCAAACACAGCAAGAATACAGTAAAAGCAGTTGAATGGGACTTTGAAAAAGATACAACTATTAAATGGACAACTTCCACTCCTTTTTGTTTCATTTGCAGGATTGAACTTTTCGAGAAGTCAACTGGCCTGGGCCCTTCACTGAAGGCTGCAGGCCGGTGTGTGTGGGTGAAGGAATATAACACACCATAACTCCTGCTATGCAAAATTACAGCATAATACAGCAGAGTGCACTTCTCACACTGATACTGCACACATGTTCCAGCCAGCATTTTACTGTCCGAAACACAGAGATGCAGAAAAAACATTATTTTTGTGTAATTTTCCTCATTTAAAAAATTATATTTTCTGCCTACACACTACAGCTGTGCATGCAGTGAACAATGTCTGTGTCTAGTGTGGCTTCACATCCATGTTGATGATGAAAGCCACTGCTTTTTACTGCGAGCCTTTTTAATTTGTTGTTAAGCTGCTGTTGTTTACAAGATCAAACAGGTAAGTGTCTGTGAGGGAAAATTCAATATTGTCATACTAACCTCATTTAACTCTAGCCGTTACAGCAGCTGCAGTTTAGCTGTGTTGGCATTAAAGCACAAAAACTGAAATTACTAGAAGTATATTATCACCGGACTGCAAGACTTGTCTCTTTCTCATTATCTGATTGGACAAATGTGGACTCTTGCTGATAATGTTTCTTGGAGGCAGCCGTTGAGACATTTTGTATATTTCTGTACAAATCACACCACCACAACTCATCAGGCAGGAAGAGGTGTGGTTAATTTGGAAAAATGATCACTTCCTTGGAACTATTACATGATACCATAAGAGTCATGCACCTAAAATATGCCAGAGACCTATTAGATGTTACACTGTTTCTCAAAGTAGGCTAAAGTGTATCGGAATGTGTACATACTAACAGTTTCTTTTCTCACTATTCTCAAAGGAGAAGCGTCAGTTGTGAATAAATTAAACAAGCGGTTAAGTTTCTGTTTCTCCTTATCTGAGACGGAGCTTTCTCCCATGTCCCTGTCTTGTGTGCACAGTGCTGGGTTTTGACAGATTGCCATGGTGGGGTACTCTTTGCATTTCTCTGGGCTGTGCCTTCGTCACAGCTTTGGCTGTTTGGTTCATTGTCTGTCCACGCCTGAAGAAGAAAATCAAACGTAAGTAAATCTTCCACTTTTGGACTTCCATTCCCAAATGCGTTTGGGGTGAAAAACAATGTATGCTTATTGCTCGGTATTGAAAAATCTAGTTATTTTGGTTGAAACTGCATGCATAATTCTTAAGTAGCTAACAACTGTGATAAAAATAGAGGGTATTTAAAATATTTTTTAATGGCGGATAGCAAATGTCTAACTTTTTGTCCTGCACAAACAACCTTACCTATAATGTGACATACTTGATCTCAGCTGAACGCTGTAATGTGCTTCAGGAGGAACAGCTGCTGCTCCCTGTGAAACTCCACTAATGGAAAAGACCTCCAGCAAACCTGCGCTACCAGAGCAGCCCTCAATACCTCAACCCCAGGCTCCTCCAACAGGCAGTCAGAAGGTAGCTTTCAAACTTGGAGGTTCAGAGGAAGCTGATTTGGACAACAATGACGTGGAGACCAAAGACTTGGATATCAGCAATGGTGAGAAATGAATGGCTTGAAACGACTGACCTAATTTATGCCTTACCTGACTTTGTAAATCTCAAGATTTTTGACCTCAGTCAAGATTTATCACCTTCATGGAGATATAACACAATAAACTCTGACTATGTTCACCAACTAAATTAGAATAAACCATTTATTGTGATAGGTCTGAATGGCACTGTTGGCCCCATGATGATCACTGACCCTCACAGTGGACGGTCCCACACAATCCACAAAGATTCTGGCCTTTACAAAGACCTGCTACACAAGCTTCACATGGCCAAGGTTGGTGACTGCATTGGTGACAGTGATACAGAAGAGCGGCCCATACGCAGGAACAACAGCTACACCTCCTACACCATGGCCATTTATGGAATTCAAGGAGATCCTAAATACAAGGACCTGGATGGTGAGCTGCAGAGAAGATCGAGGGTGGACAGCTACAGTAGCTACAACTCAGCGGTGACAAGCGAGAGTGCAGTCCAGGACGGGAGTGTGACTCAGGAAGCTGGCAAAGACCTCTGTCTGGAAGAGGATGAGCTGGAGGTCGACCAACCGGCTGTTTCCTTGCTTTTCCAGTTCCTGCAGATCCTCACGGCGTGCTTTGGCTCCTTTGCTCACGGAGGGAATGATGTCAGGTAGGTAAAGGTGCTTTTCTCCTGAGGAATCCATGAATGTGCTCTTCATTCAGAGGATTTACATAAGCCATTTTTATCACTAGCAATGCAATAGGTCCGCTGGTGGCTCTCTGGCTTCTGTATGAGAGCGGCTCTGTTGTGTCCAACGCCCCAACACCCATTTGGTTGCTTCTATATGGCGGAGTGGGCATCTGCGCTGGACTGTGGGTATGGGGACGAAGAGTGATCCAGACAATGGGCAAAGACCTTACACCCATTACACCCTCCAGGTATGCCACATATTTATATCCAATAACTAACATTCTGAAATATCTTATAGTCAAAGCGCACCAACACATTTTCCTCCAATTCAGTGGATTCAGCATTGAGCTAGCTTCAGCAGTCACAGTTGTCGTGGCATCCAACATTGGTCTTCCTGTCAGCACAACCCACTGCAAGGTAATGAAACTCAAAACTCACCCAAATACATGGATATGATAATCAAAGGCAGGCTCAGTTATAAAAGCATTGTAATTTCATGAAGCCAGTGGTCCCATCTGCCGATTTATTTTTCTGTCACGGGAACACAGGTCGGATCTGTGGTGGCTGTCGGATGGCTGCGCTCCAGGAAATCAGTTGACTGGCGTCTGTTCAGGAACATCTTCATCGCCTGGTTCGTTACAGTTCCTATCTCTGGGCTGATCAGTGCTGCCATCATGGCCATCTTCATATATGTTGTTCTGTGAGCCTCCCACTGTCCGGCTACACTGTTACAACAACTGACGGACTGCCAAACAGTTTTTGTTTAACTGACGGATAAAACTGTGATAATAAATGTTCTAATTAGCCTCTGTTAATGATGTTTATCATTCAGTGTCGTTTCAAGGTCAAGCCAACAATGTTATCTCACAGGATAATGTCCATGAATGATGTAGGATCTAACACTGTTCAAATATCCAGAAGTCTGTGATCCTGTATATTCTTATGTATATTTGTATAAAAGCAATATGTTTAAAAAATCAAAACTTTCAATTTTGACTGTTTGCGTATTCAGATGTAATTAAATGAGGAGCTACATGAACTCCAATGTATTTACTCACAATTATACATTTTCCACTGAATCTTATGTACTGTGTGCGTGGTGTGTGTGTGTGTGTTTGTGTGTGTGTGTGTGAGTGAGGAATGGGTTAGTAACCCAAAAAAAAAAAAAAGAAACATCATGACATGCTCATGTTTTGAAATATATTGATTCAAAAATAAAGGTTTTAAAATAAGAGGCTTAATGCTGTTCTCAATTGCTCTTGCAGTTCCACCTACACTATATTTAGACTTGTGTAAGTATAACATGCACCTGCTGCAAAGAAAATGCAGCTGCCCCCTGTTGATGTGTAGTGAAAAGCGCACCAGCTGTTGCTGTAGCAGCCACCACAATGTCAGTTTTACAAATGTTCACAGCAGTGTATTAACCATCTGCAGCAGGTTTCTTTGAAGTTTCTCTGCGAGTTTATTTTCATATCCAATGTAATTTATATTATAATTCATCATATATAAAATTAATTCTAACTTTAAAAAATTATTTAAAATACAAACAATATTAATTTGGGGTGTATTCAAACGAGCTTCTTCTCTATATTTTCACAGCCTATACTAACGACTATTGTAAATAAGCCAGAGGTGGAAGAAGTACACAGATATACTACATAGGTTTAAAAAAAAATTCAAATGTTTACTAGTAAAGATACAAAAGCATTGATAGAAAAATATGGTTAAAGTATCAAAAATAGAAGCAATCTCTATGCAGAACGCCCCATTTCAGAATAAGGTATACTACATTGTTGGATTGTACACTGATCAGCCATAACATTATGACCACCTGCTACTGTGAAGGTCCCCCTTTTGCCCTCCAAAACAGCTCTGACCCCTCGAGGCGTGGCCTCCACTAGACTTCTGAAGGTGTGCTGTGGTATCTGGCACCAAGACGTTAGCAGCAGATCCTTTAAGTTCTGTAAGTTGCCAGGTGGGGCCTCCATGGATTGGACTTGTATGTCCAGCACACCCCACAGAATATTGCCCAAAGCATCACACTGCCTCCACCGGCTTGCCTTCTTCCCACAGTGCATCCTGGTGCCACGTCTTCCCCAGGTAAGCAACACACACGCACCCGGCCATCCTGATGGCCATCATTATGTAAATTATCAGACCTGGCCTGATGCTCACGTCCCCATTGTAGATGCTTTTGGTGGTGGACAGGGGTCACCATGGGTACACTGACCGGTTTGCGACTACAGAGCCCCATATGCAACAAACTGCGATGCTCTGTGTGTTCTGACACCTTTTTATCAGAACCAGCATTTACCTTTTCAGCAATTTGAGCTATAGAAGATCTTCTGTTGGATCAGACCACAAGGAGCCTTTGCTCCCCACGTGCATCAATGAGGCTTGGCCGCCCATGACCCTGTCACCTCTTCACGGTTTTCCTTCCTTGGACCACTATTTGGTAGGCACTGACCGGGAACACCCCACAAGAGCTGCGTAGTACGTAGTAACTGCCACTACTTTTCTCAGTTCGCCAAATGAAACCACTTGGTAACTGCTGATTTTTCTCATTGAAAAACACTGAAACATACATAGATGTGAAATAAATATAAATTATGTCCTAAAATGATAAACCACCACTTAATTTATCTCCTATTTCTTATTTTCCCTAAACAACGCGGGCCAAAATATTGTGAAGCTGTGGCTCTCGTTAGTACTGTGTCTTTTCCTTGTCCTCTGTCGGTCCATTGTTTGCTGTTGAGACTTTTTAAAAAGAGTTTGGAATTAGTTTTTTAAAGGGCTGAACGCGTTATACTGACACTATGCTGAAAATTTTAGGACTCCTGTTGATGACTTTCTCATTGATGATTCTGAGAATGGGGAAGAGGACGACATTATTGCGGTTACATTTGAAAGCCACAGTCCTACATCGGTAGGTTTTATTTTTCTTCACTAAAGAACACTTGGAGGGTTTTTTTCTTCAAGAATTGACTATGCATTTCACGTTCTCTAAATGAAAAGAAGTGGACATTGACACATTAAAGCAATCTCCAGAGTCCCTTTCTGTTGGACCCATTCACCACACATTGAGTTTGTAGGAGAAGATGCAGGTGATATGAGGGGACCACAGTGAGAGTTCTTCAGGTCTGAATACCTCACGTAATTTATTAACTGTTTTATAACAAATGTCCATTGTCATGGGCAAACTCCATGACTTCAGTTAGATTCAGACACACAGTTAAAACAGTTTATGCTAAGGGAAAAAACAAGACAGCAGAGGTGGGTGTAAACTGTTTGGTCAAGTTAAAATGTTTGTTACCTGTGGGGGAGTGTCTCTTCCTCTGACCCTGGACCTGAACTGCCAAACCTGGCTGGAAGGTTCCACTCGTGTAAATAGAAGGGGTTTCCAGGGGGAAGAGACCAAGTGTGAGGTAGTGGCAGGGGTGTTTTTTCTGTTTGGGGAAATGGCTTTTGAAAAGCACTTTTTTTAAGGAAACATAGTCTAAAATAAACTTAAAGGTATTTTTAGGTAATACTATAGTAAATTGGAAGGTGTCTATCCTTGTAGGGTTTGAGTAACAGATAATTGAATGTCTCTGGGAGTGGGTGAGTCCACCTTAATATAAGGGAGAAGGCTGGAACTCCAGGGGTCTGTTATGGGGAAAGGAGGAGACAGGTCGCAGTGCCTGTTTGGGGCCCATTAGTGGCAAAGCCAAAAAGGGCCAGGGTTTTGGTTCCCTATGTCATTCCTTTTTTGTTATTTTTTGTGTTTGTTCTGTCAATCATGACAGACAATGACAAAAGCATTAAATAGTATTTAATTTCTACTAAATCAGAGCAGGACAAATATTTGCTCATCCTGGGACTCCAGCTACATTTTTCTCACTCAGACCTCACCTCTAAGATCCGACAGTGCAAGACTGCAGGGGACCTGACTGACCTCCAGCAAGACTTTGGGGGCTGGATTGCTGAGTGCGGTGTCCCAGGCATATTTAGTGCCACAGATGACGACGTTCCAAAAGTCTATGCATTTTTGGTGAAGCACTACATCTTCCTCAGGTAAATGCATACACAAATGAAATAAGCCTTACAGTTGTAAGAACTACGAAACACTGCCAATATAAAATCATTGATTTACTGTATGCTACTACATTTCTAGCTTGCAACTTGTCAATATGGAATCCATCAAGCTGAATCTGTGTTTAGTAATTGTTGTTATTTTGTTTATGTTTGTCAAACTAGAGGCAGATGTACTTGTCCTCTTTCACAGGCGTGTGTCAGGGCTTTCTCTTCTCTTTCTGTCCTAGTCATGGCTGCTAAAAGTGGCAAGAAATTGTAAGCATATAAGTAAGAAAGAGCAATTTCATACAGTAATAGTAATTTGTAACTTTATATTTATAATTAATTTTTTCCAGTTATTTGGTCTTTTCCAACATAAATTAAAAATGAAATTTAAAAATATTGCTTCCAGTTCCTCTGCACGGTAATGTACATGTTTTATCTCTGTTGGTTGATAGAGTGGCGACAACGGCGGCAAGATGATACACCAGTTTACAGATGGAACATATTTTGGAAGCTGGAAAAGGAACTGGATTGCTTTTCACCAACATGCAGGAACCTCTTTCAAAGGTAGCTTTTAAGACTGTCTTCAATTACAATTACAGCAGTACAGGAACCAACTACTGCAAGGCAGAGAAGGACACCATCTACAGCTGGGAGATGGAAATGGAAAGCATGATGAGAGATCCAGATCTGACAATAAAATAATAATTTTTCAGTTAATGCTAATTTAATGCTAAATAACTGACTAATCCCATTCACACCTGTTTGTGTGATTAAAGACCCACCGCTACTCCACCACAGGTGGTGTCAACCGATACAGCTGAAATTAAAACAACTTCTCTGTCAGTGGCAGGTGTATAAGTGCAGGAACTTGATGTTTGTGGGCAGAAGTAATCAGCGAGGCAACACACTGTATTATATAAAACACTTTAAATATCCAGCCAGAAGGCCAGAAAGGCATCTAAGGAGTCCTGTCTGCTGACGATTGCCAAAGTCCTTGTTTTGCTTACCCATTGCAGGTACATAATGTTGGCAGCAGATGGTAGTGTTGTACCATTTAGCAGGATTTTCACATGATCCCATGTTACATATACTGTACAGTAAGCCTGAACAGGCAGATCTTGACTTTAGTTAGACATTTGTGAAATTCCCACCAAATGTGTTATCACAAGCAACAGTATCCTTATCGATCATCCATGAAATCGTCTATAAAATTTAGATCCAGACTTTTGACCTCTCTGCTTGCTTTAAAAGCATCTGCAAGTAGTGAAATTCGGGAACAAAGTATCCATACACTGAAACAGTGCTAAACGCCTGCACTCCAGGAAAAAAATCTAACCAAATCATCTGCATACAAAACAATGATCATGGGCAATTATAAGGCAACAAGCATTCAACTGTCAAGTCATCGATACGCAAGCTAAACAACAATTCAGGCAAGGTCCCACTCTGCCTAACTTAGTTATTGATTTAAGAAGAGATACGTCGCTGTTGCAGCTCATCTGATAGCAATATAGCCATGTATTTTGAGGTGACCTTTACATTCTCCTCTGACAGTTATTTTATGGATTTGATCAAAGATTTTAGAGGTATGCTGACCATCATAACTATCTTCAAATATACATAGCAAGCATTTGTAAATATAATAAAATATTAAACAGTCACTTTGGAAAACAGACCAGCAAAACTATTAGGTTACAATCTATAGCCAGTGCTATTCATTTGACATGGTTTATCTTTTCTGACAGGAACCAACGGCACTCAACTCATAAAGCCATCTAGCTTCAGACACATTATTAGCCCTCATTATCTTGATGCCCTCAGTGAAGTCATCATTGCCCATATAGAAAACTGTTTGCGATGTACGTAATGAGATGAATCATAGTAATGCTTCTGCCAAAAGTTAACAAGTTCATCTATCCACATAATCAAAATCGCATGATAAACACTTATCATTTGACTTCTATGCATAGTTGCACGAATAGCTCTATTACTTTACAACTTTATAAAAAAATCATCATCCTCAACTCTTTCAATGAAGAGTCAAACCATATACCATATGTTCATCCACTCAGGTTTAATTGACCAATAAATGCTTTGGTTTTTCATCCTTTTTACTCTTTGGGAGGCATATTAACACTGGAAAAACTAGATATACAAGTGCATAATCGACATAGACAAATATGTCTGCGCAGATTGAGTAAATACAGTAAACATCAAGGTTATTGCCAAGTAGTATTGATGTTCAGTATAGTTTGATTTGGGACGTTTGTTCCCAGTGTATTTCATCCCATCTGGCCTCGCCATCTCTTCTCCCTGCCTTCCACCCTGATGTATCAGCTGTCACCAGCCTGCCCCCTGAACACTGTCCCCCTGCAGCAGAGCTTTGCAACATCTTCTCCTGCCTGTGTCACCGTGTGTGCTGCTATACACAGGCTCGGTGTCCGAAGGCTGTCAGACGTCCGCCTGAACATGTTTCTGTAAGATGCTGAGATTTGTTCTGTGACAATAACATTTCTCACGTGTGATGTGTCAGCAGGGGAGGGGGGGGGGGTTTATTTTGAAACGAGATACCGGAAGTTGTGTAATTTCGTTTCGTTGCCGATGACACTTTGGGTCATTTTCAGCGGCTATCCACACTGGCCTGGGCATTTATGCGTAATTTGCGGGCAGCAAAAAATAAATAAATAAATAAATAATGCGTGTTTATGCTTGAACGCAGGACGTTTGGCCGAACTGCGCGTCTACAGCGGATCGGCTCTGCGCCTCGCACACCGAGGAACGTGCAACTGGGCCACGCGTTGACTTGAACACAGCGGACCAACAAGCTGCTGTAGCGGATCCGCGGGAACAGAACGACGTCTTGGGGTTTTTTTTAATTTTTTTATTTTTTCTTGCAGCAACAACAACAACACCGGATAGCTGGAGCTGCCGGAGGTGGGTTTGGAGGCAGACTTCGGGATAAGGGAAGACGTGCACATCACAGATGTAAAAGAAGAAAAAAAAATAGGCAGGTGCGTTTCGAGATGTGCACCCCGCTTCTCTTTTTCTTTTGCGATCTGATTTTCGAGCGGAGCCTGTGAAATGCAGCCTCTACCTGGCAGATGTGTGGCACCACAGCTGCAGCCTACAGGTCTGTATCGCCGGAATCAATTCGTGCCACGAACAACATTCAGGATGAGCGTTAAGATTCATGACTGTTGAGGAATCACGTTGTGCCCGAACAGCTTTCTATGTGTAGAATGTCCGAGTGATGTGGTCTGCTAGGTTTGTGAGAACATCTGGCTCTTCATGCACACTGCCCTGTCCCCTCTACACAGATGTGATGACTGTCAGTTATTTTGCTGCTGAAACAGCTCACAGGCTCACACAGTTATTATTTTTGTGTCACTACACTTTGAGTAAACACAGTTTCCAGCACAGGACCGGTTAGGTTTGTGGCACCGCTTCTGAAACAATTGAGAAATAACTCATGTGAGAAATCGCAGCATTTGTTTACCAGTGTGTCTCTGCTGCTCGCCTTTTGTTCAGAGAGCGCCTCCTGTCTACCTGCTGCTTATCTGCTGTGGTCGGCTGTGGAGGACTGAGACTGCTACAGCTGCAAATCTCATCATCATCATCATCATCATCAACATCAACAACCTCTGCCACTTCAAACACGACAAGACACACGGGGACAGAAGCTGCTTTTGGCTGATCAAAGCGCCGGCAGTCAAAAAGCACCTTTAGACGATGACTCCAGCAGAGCTGCTTGCTTGAAAGCAGCATGAGATAATTGAGGACTGCCATACGTGGCTGATTCAAGCTTTTTCTGTTTTTGGCGCTGATGAAAATGTTCCAGTGTGTCAGTTGACTGACAGGGTTGCAGTGCTGCTGTAGCCCAGGACGTAGCCAGCAGCTGAAGCGCAGACACCACAGAGGAGATGGCTCGTCCAGGATCAGGGTTGCTGGTGCCTGTCAATGGGCTGGGGTACCCCCCTCAGAACCTGGCCAGGGTGGTGGTCTGGGAGTGGCTAAACGAACATGGACGCTGGAGGCCCTACAGTGCAGCGGTATCCCACCATATTGAGAATGTACTGAAGGGGGATGCCCGGGGAACTGTAGTTCTTGGGCAGGTGGATGGCCAGCTCTCGCCTTACATCATCGACCTGCAGTCCATGCACCAGTTTCGACAGGACACAGGTAAGAGACGTGGCGGTTGGATGTTTTAACCAGTAGCTCTTGTGTCTTAAATACATAAATAAATAAATAAATGATCTTTGGTTGTCCTCACCACAAACGATGTCATATTATCACATTGGGACCGGTTTAAAACGGAGCCGTTTCTGACGTGGCTGCTACACAAATCTTATGTAACGTTCAGGGGAATAAATGAGAGCCCTGAATGCCCCGTGCGCTGTGGGACACATGTAGATGAGCCACAGGTTGAGCTCAAACAGGACACAAAGCACCCAGGTGACAGAAGTGTAGCAATATTATATTCACTCTGAAGTGTCTTTATGCGGCTGCTCGAATACCATGACCTTGCAAAAGGTCACCATGTTCGAGGGGCTGAGCATTCATCAGGCAAATGAGTGCTGTAGCTCAGAGCAACACTTCCCACTCTTCTCAGTTTATTGTGTCCATCGAATGCCTTGTCATTCCTTTGTAACACTGGCAATCTCAATAGTTGTTGGAAATATAGTTAGTGTACAGTTCATGTGTAGAAGAGACCGTGCTCCTGGGTTCTGCCACAGTTCTCAGTTTATTATACACATGATGGAAAGAATATACAGTATGGAAAAAGCATTGAATCAATATCCCACTATGGCTAAACTACTGAGTTCTGTAAGAGAGCATGGGACCAAGATTACCTCTAATAATATTAATTATAATAGTAGTACATGTTGCTTTAGAGTAAAAATCCACCCAGCACAGCCTTTATTTGGTTGACTAATTCTCTCTGTTGACAGCTACCTTTTTAAATATGACCAGATGTTTTTGCTGTAGCCTACTCCACCGAGGCTCAACACGCACTCTCTGTGAGTGGATTCACCTTTCTGCTGTTCCAGTGTTTGAAGCGAAGATATGGGGGAGGTTCCTTCGACATCTGTTAGAATCTGAATCTGTGGACAAATCTCAGCTGCCTGATGTATTCTACACGTCTGAGTCAGCAACATATCACTGTGTTAGAGGCAATTATAAATCAAGCTACTGATTGTGACTTGTTGATGATGTCTACAATAAAAAAACAATGTTGCATCGCCTCGGTGATGAGGTGAAGCATGACGAGTAAGACGCTCACTTTAAGGCATTATGTAACATCAGAGCATCTCCAGAGGTACAGGGAGATGCCCACGGGGGAATACAGAAGGTGACCTCCCTGTGCACGGATCTGCGTTATGTCACACTCAATTTGCATTTTTACATTTACATTTGAGTTAATGCATACATGTATTTGTGGGTTTAGTTGGCAGTGTTATTTAGAAAACAGAATACAGCTCTAACTCGTAAAGCTCCCTGGAGCAACTTGTCAATTTAATAACAAAAATGAAAAAAGCTGTCAAAATTCTCTAAATGGTTCCAAACTGCAAAAAAAAAAAAACCTCACTCTAATAAGCTGTAGTCGTGGAAGTGCTATCCTGTTACACTACATGTGTGTTTTATTAGGAACCCATCTACAGATGGGTGCCGCAAACTAGCTCAGGCTATAAATTACGTGTCATTATGTGTCACTGGTCGAAGCTCTGTATACTTAAACCTTTAAAAATAAATATGAACATTAAAATAATGCACCAAAACAATTCAGTAAAGGGGAAACTGTTTTTAACTGAGGTTTTATGGACAAACATGTCATTATCCTGCTCTGACATCATTTACGATGCAATTTTTGCTACATTAATTCTGCACATACACTAAACAGGCTTTATTACACACTGTTGACCCATTTAGAGGAACATTTCCTTACATTTTAGTTATTACATCTTCAGGAAAATACCAGCATGTATCAGACAAGTATTAGGCACTCTTTAGTCCCAATAATATTCATATATAACAGAAGGGCTACATAAAGAAATCAAAAGAAGGCCTGAAGCCTGTTGAAGGCATGAAAAAGGCCTGGAGCCCCATATGGGAAAAACAAATATTGAATGAGCAATTTCTGTATTAGCAGCATATATAGCTCTTGACATGTTAGCATGTTTCTGTTCTTTTATGAAGAAAATGTTATCCTTTAATGTTTGAAATGCTGAATATGAGAGCAGAAGTATTTCTGCATGGAGGGCTGTAGTATAAGGAACTGCATGGCTGGATTTCTGCTGTTCTTGTTGGTGTTTGCCCCTCTGACAGGGCATAACACAGAGCAGCACATTGTGTCTGGGGTTGAGTGGCTGCGAGATGAGCCACTGAGCCATTTGTCAGCCTTTACCACGGCGCTGGGGCTAGGCCTGACGTTTATCGGTCCTCATTGTGCCGTTCAGTGTGTTGCCTTCCCTCTCGGCTGGAATAAACCTGTCGCAGCAGGGCTGACGGACAGCAGCCTGGACACCCTCTGCCTCCTCTTCATCCTCGTTCCTCCTCCTCTGCACACTCTGTTCCTGTCCACAAACATGGGCAAACCTCTGTCAGGCCACAGCCATCGATTTGAACTCCCATGAGGCCTAGCTTCCAGGCTTTTGTGACTTAGTGATGCACCGCTCTTTGGGCCTCGGTGAGCTTGTTTTAATGTGGATTGTGATGCATCTGTTTCATATATTTGTAGCTCAGCAGGTGACCCGCAGCCACTTGCTGCGTTGCAGGCTCATGGAGTGCCCCTGTGGGGAAACCCCATTTTGGAGCCTGTGATCTCGTCCACTGAGGCTGTTTTTTTGGCAATAGCTGGAAAGAGATTCGAGTGTGCTTTGTGTCCCCCATGTGTGTGCATGGCCTTGTGTCTGCACATATGTGAGGTTGCTGACATGTGTGTGTGATGGTGCACGCTACCAGCTGTGGTGTTTGTGCCCTGTCCCTGCAGGCTGTGTGGGGTTGCCCTGTCTCTCCTGTGGGTTTGGGAGGAGCTCCTGTGGGTGGGAACCAGGCAGAGTTAGTCCGACTAATGAGACAGCAGCTATAGTTTATCTCCATGGCTCCCTCTAATCAGAGCATCATGACGACAACGCACACACCACAGATGAAGCGGCAGGGACCCTCTCTGTGGAGCGCAGCTGAAGCACATCTGTATGAGTTTCTAATTCAGCTACTGGTAAAGAACACCAGTATGTGGTGAACCCCAGTGTTTGTATATACAGTACGACTGAAGGCTCAGAGGCTTATATATATATATATATATATATATATATATATATATATATATATAGTGTGTGGATGAATATCTGGCTGAAGGCAGTGAGAGGACGGGCTCGCAGCCAAGGAGGATCGATCCGTTCTTCTCCCCAGAGGGGCCTTTGAAGCTCTAAACACTGTTGTGGACTGATCCCCTTTCACTACACCCACACACATAGCAAACACATGGGCTTATCTGCCATTTCCATCATATACCGACACTTGTGGTCTGTCTGATGGATTTCACACTGCAGCTATTGCGTCTGCTGCCTGACTTCTAAGTATTTACCTCTTCTGTATTTTCTCTTATGATGGAGAGGTGGCACAAAGCAGGGAGTGCACATTCATGAAAGGTAACTAAATCGGTGACAACTGCTAAATCACAGATGTAACATCAGCACCATTCACAACTTGAATGCTATTCTTAAAGGAGGACAGGTTCTGTTGGTTACTGCAAGATAAATGTACTTTAAAGTTGTGAAAGCACAGTAAAAAGGTCTAGAGACACAACACAGCAGAAGAAAATGACATTGACTTACAAGGTAATGTGAACATAAATATATTACATAGTAAATTGTTGTTTATTTATTTTTTAAGTTTGGTGCATCCAAACCTCAAGAATCAGTTTCTCAATAGCATCTTCAACCATTTAAAAAAAAAAAAAAAAGAAATGTAACCCTCAGGCATCACTTTAATTTACTACCTTATTAAGTCATTATGGACAAAAATGTCCACTTCCAAAAAACTGCTATAAAAACTTTACAGATTAATATTTCTTCTTCTTTTTTTGCATAAATCTCTTAAACAGCTTCAGCCCTGTTCAAAACTACCAAACATTCAATAATTTTGAGGATTTTAACCCTTTAAATGCCAGATTGATTACTTGATGTCACTGTTGTTATTTATGAAAAAAAACACAGAAATTAGTTATTTTTTTCCATATAACAAATGTTGGAGGGCTGGGGGATTTTCTTTAAAATCAGTCTTGGATTTTGTAATGGCTTTGAGATTAAAAAATGTGGTTTTAATCGGACTTAATGGGACATTTTTGTCCTGAAATGACTTAAGTGGGTAGTACATTTTAAATCTGATGTTACAAAAAAAACTAATAATGCATCAAAGTCAATATTTTGGCTAATCTTTGACATATCCAAGACTGATAAAAAGAAAATCCTCCAGCCCTCCAACGTTTGTTATATGGAAAGTAACTCACTTTTTGTGTGTTTTTTCCATAAAAATATTAGCATCATGTAATCAAACTGGCATTTAAAGGGTTCAAATTCTCAAAATGATTGAATGTTTGGTAGTTTTGAACAGGACTGAAGTTGTTTAAGAGATTTATGCAGAAAAAAGTTGAAAGAAAAATTAATCTGTAAAGTTTTTAAAGCAGTTTTATGGAAGTACAAATTTTTGTTCTTAATGACTTAAGAGGGTAGTACAGTTTTTTCAGTGTTCTATTGATCTATTAGAAAAATGTAAATTTGAATTCCAAAATACGTCAAGAGAGAGACTTTGTACAAAAAAGTGTGCCATATGCACAAAAAATGTCCATAGTGATGCATGAGGGTTAAGTGTTATTGTGACCGTGCTTATGTTAGTGTGGGGAGGTTTGGGTACTGACAGATAGTGTTGGTATGGTAATTTGATTGGTCCAACATCTCTGTGGGGAAACTAACAGTATCACTTTGGTTCCAGCAGCTGCACAGGCAGTTAACCTGCTGGGGGGGTGACGTTGTTAGCTGTTGCTCGGTCCCATTTGAGCACTCCCTGTGTTGCTCCCTGACTCCAGCAGGTCATCAGCTCCTATGCAAAACATCTAGTGGGACTCATTACAAACGTTTGCAAGCTAGGATAGCTTCCATTCGGCATAGCTTGTACCTTCTACTTGCCCAATGGAATACAAGCTTAAAATGATGGGTAACCTCTAATTTTGAACGTTGTAAACGGACAGACGCATGTTGTCATTAAAAGAGCTCTGCAAACTGAGTGTACGATACTCGCCCGGCACCAAACAGCAGACAGGCACAGTTATTGACGAGCGTGTGAACATAGTGGAGCATCAAGCCGTTAAAGAGCCAGATGTTTCCCTCAGGAGTTGGCGGAGAGCACAGCAGAGATAGAAGGAGAGTAAAGACTGGAGTTGCATTCATTAGGTGGACGCAAACTCGACTCCAAATGACTGCTGATGTTCCTCTGTATCTGCTGGATGTGTAAACCTGTTAGCTAACAACGTCCACGTGTATGTCAGGAGTTGTGTTTACAGGTGGTGTACTGCCTCTTAGTTCCCCAAAGAATAGGTTATTGCTGTTTAAATTATTAATGGTTGAAAAATGCCTTGTATCCCGGTTCGTGGGCTGCGCAGGGCTATGACGTGTTGTAGCGCACCACAGAAGTTGACTGCGCATCACCTAGCAACGCCGGCCCGCAGATGTTAATCAGCAGCTGCCATGGGAGTCACCCATCCAGAGGCTTCGTGCATAGACACTTTTTTGTTTTTTTTCTCCAAAAATATGTCGATGACATTTTCATCCACGTTTGAAAAATGGGAGGCACCATAGCTGCAGTATCATTATGGTTTACATATCCGTACACAAAACACAGCAAGTTGTGTGCATTTTCTGGGTGGGAGTCTGTTCTGTTTGTGTCCCTGGAGTTGTACGGGGCCATTACAGTTGCTCGGTGCACGCTGGTGCGAGATGGCCCGTGTGTGACTGCAGAGATAACCCCTATCAGCGGCTGTTGGCTGCTGTGTTGCCGGAGCGGGGCTTTGTTTGTTTTGGTTCCACATGCGTGAGAACCTCCTCTCCTCTGGTCCATTTCCCTCGGCTAACATCCCTCCCTGACTAATTACGGTGAAAAACACCAGAAGACAAAGAAAGCGATGGCCGTGTTCTCATGTCTGTTTTGTGTCAGACTGACAAACAACAGAAGCTGTGGTTGTGGTCTGGACGCTGCCTGTAAACCTGCAGAGCATACGTAATGCTGCAGATTGTCGAAGAAGGCAGTGCTTTAGTTGTTTTTATTTCCTTTAATGTTGTCTAGTATGTAGTAAATGTGTGTGGGAACTGTTTTGGTGGTCTGTGGGAGGAAGCTGTAAAAAGGATTCCCGCTATGTACGTGCTAAAGGTCAGGCGCTGTATGCATCAGCTCTGACTGTGAAATCCCACTTGCGTCAGAAGAAAGCAGAATGAGTGACGAGCTGAGCCCAAAGGCTCTAAAGTGTGCATTTAGAACAGAACCGTAGGAAACAAGTAGGGATAGAAAGGAGACAGAAGCAGGCACATAGGTGCAGCAATCGTGTGTGTGTGTGATTCTTCTGTTCCAATGTGTCGACAAGTGGAACGTAGACGTTGTAGGGCTGCTGTGTTGATTATACAAGTTGTAGAGCCAAGGAAGTGCTAAATGTACTTTACAGGACTCTGCAGATACCCAGCAAGTCACCTCCTGACTGCATAGACTAAGGATAAACAGACATGACATAATGACCAAATCCTCTTTCTCTTAAAGATTTCTGTAATTAGCATAATTAGTTGGTGAAGATCTTTAGCTGAATCAAAATGGAGCTCATCCAAGGCAGTGCTAAGGTGTCACTGTACACTGGGGTCCATTATAGCCCCAACCAGCTGGCTGAATTCCATGTGGATGTTGGCAGGAAAGGGATTGGAGAAATGCTGTGCGCGGCTGACAGAGGTGAGGAGAGAAGAGGAACAGAGGGAGAGGTGGAGCGTTTTCCTGATGGAAAGTGACAGTCAGGGTGGAGGGAGGGATAATAACACTGAAAAAGACCCTCAGCTGGGCACATTCCCCTGCTATTTCACTCCCACACACGTACAGCTTTTGTCGTCTCCCATGCAGGGTCTCAAGGTGTGCTTATTTCAATAAAGAACTAATCTAGCCAGATTTTTGTCAATTATCTGACTAATTATTTAGTTCATAGAATGGAACGAACAGAGGCAGGGGACGTAGGCCACGAAATGTCAGAAATCAAGCAAATGTTAGCATTTTTAAAGTGGTGATTCACATTTTACTACTTTTTCTCTAATTTTAACTTTAATTTTTCCAAAATTATATCCAGCCAAAACGCAACCAGCAGCAAGAAAACATCTTCGCTAAAGGTTTATCATTTTTTAGCCTGTCAATTATTCTTTGCTTATTGTTTGTTGTGTCCCAACAACAGTCCAAAACCCAAAGATCTTGAGTTCACCATATATCAAACAGACAAACGTAGCAGATCCTCACATTACATCTAGAAGCTGGAAAGAGCAAATGTTTGGCCATTTTTCGTGATAAATGACAGGATTAATAACATTTCTGGGAATCAGTTTTCTGTGCTTGAATTAATCGAATAACCATTTTAGCACTATACCTATTAAATACTTAGTTTTAATCCTTGGAAAGCATCAGTCAGGCTGCTCTTCCCTCTTACGAGCAGCCTTGTTCCCAGGGTTACAGTGCTTTGCTCTGCTCTGTCCACATCCTTATTGCGTTATGGTGATGAGCAGGCAGCTTCTGGCAGCCGCTGCCGTCGGTAGCAGAAGCGGCTCTCCACATCTCCTTTTAACGTCTAATCCAGCGAGTCACCACTTTTAACTTCTAAAGTGGATATCTTACGCTTTAATCAGGGAAGCAGCTTTAAAGCTGCTCTCTGCTCCTATTGCTTATCAGGCCGATCTGGGAGGTCACTCAGATCCTAAGCTGTCCTCTGCCTCAGCCCATCAGCCTGCTGCTGCTAGAAGAGGAATGAGGCATCATCTCTAAACTGTTTGGGTAAACTATCCTCTGCTGGTTACATTTATTGACAGTTCTCCTTTTAAAGGGTGTCTTACAATTTAGGATGTTGAATCAAATTCTCAACATATTCTCCTACTAAACGTGTTTCCTGGAAAAGCAATGATTTTATTCTGAAAAATATCACTCGAGTCAACAGAGAGTGGCCCATCTGTTGTGTTGAAAAAATGAGTTTACATAGTTTTATAGCACAAAGGCTCTTCAGTACACAAACCAGATGTTAGGTAGCTGTCGTGTTAAATAGGGACAGAGTGTTCTTGCTGTAACTAATGTTGTGTCTTTGATCTACAGGAGTGTGTGGTCTAACATTTACAGAAAGCATCGTGCGACGGAGACAGAGCTGCACTGACGCAACTCGAGCTGCCAGCAGTTGCAGTGAGCCAAGCAAAGAGCTCCCTTGATCAGTCTCGGTGAACGCAGAAACCCAGAGTGGGACTTTTTGTTTTAGTCTCGACATTTTCACTCGTTTTACAGAAGGAAGGGGGGGAAGAAAGTGCACTCATAACCCACTTTGGCGCAGTGGCAGCATGACAGATCGCTAAAGCCGAAACTGGGATGGCTTTCTCAAAAGCATCTTAGTGGTAAGACCGTCGACATTGTTCCAGTGTAAGCCACTGTAATGGCCAAAAAAAGATCTCCCTAAAGTCTGAACACGCAGGCAGGAGTCACATCTCTGCTATGAGCCCGTTACTCAAACGGTGGTTTGAGTGGGTAGTTTGGTTATGGTTAGTTTATTCCTGCTAATCACAACTCGGTCAGTAGATGAGCGAGTATGCACGCAGCAGAGCTGACCTACACTGTATTTTCATATTTTCCACAGATAAACGGACCCTAAACAGTCCCTGGTAGCAGACAATCATAGTATCCTGGAGTAGAGCCTTAGTTGGTAACTCTAACATGCAGAGACGTGGACGGGCAACCCAGCTCCAGTGATTAGAATGGCGGGCGCTAATCAAAAGAAGTCTGCTAGCTAAACTAAAAGACAGTCCGGTACCTTTCTGTATGAGCTAAAGATGAACGAACAGTTATTTGTTTCAGCGATTGATGTGTGGTGATAAACTACGTGAAATACGGCCGAATTGGGGGATCGGTTATAGCAGCGTAGTGTCAAGCCGACAGGAAAGCTAACGGTTATATGCTAAATCTGAGAAAGCACTCTCTAAAATAAACCTTCACAAAACTAAAACTAAATCTCATCTTACACTAATGCTAATCGTTGCTCGCATGTTACTGTTACTGCCTATGTTATTCCTTTGATATCCCTTCAGTCATTGGGTTCATGTAAGAGTTCACGCAATATTCACTGCTTATGTATTTATTGTAATTTCTCTAAGTACACAGGGAAAGAGAATTACAGTGGCTGATGTTTTTGGTATAGAATACTGTTGTTAGATGCTGTTTCATGTAAGCACAATTCAAATAGGTTTAAATTGCCGATAAGGCAAGTTCATATTATTATACATACTAGAACAGTGTTAAATACTTACCTGGTGTTTTCACGTCAACTAAAGTTGTCGATTGTCAGTGTAAATGTTTAGTATTATTTAGTATTTGCTTATGGTATAGGAGAATAAGGCATCAGTAGCTAACACCAGTAGAGCAGGAGACAGTAGAATCTGTCAGTACGTGATGAGCTACTTTCAGTATGCACGGAACAGAGAGCGCTTCTGACCTACACTGTATTTTCCACAAATTAAATGTGTTGCACCAGAGTGCGCTTCGTATTATTCTTGCATGTGTAACACTTGCAATGCATGCAAGTTCTGTTAGATATCCTTTCATTACATATGGTTTGGACTACATTGAGATTATACGCTGTTTACAACTTTATTTATTCCACATGGGGCGATTTAGATTGAACATATCATACAAACAAAACGCATACTAAATGAAATATACTAGTGATCCCCTGACTTTTTATGTAGCACCAACATTAAGTCAAAATTGTAATTTGTCAGTTACTTTGGCTTATGACAAAAGGAGGCAGGGACTGAAAGCACCTTCAGTGCCAAATTGTGCAGTTGTGGGAATCTCTCGTGGCTTTTGGCCCAGGAG
This sequence comes from Gadopsis marmoratus, assembly GCA_036023855.1. Lineage (NCBI taxonomy): Eukaryota > Metazoa > Chordata > Actinopteri > Centrarchiformes > Percichthyidae > Gadopsis > Gadopsis marmoratus. The sequence continues at coordinate 9,001 of JAVQJF010123078.1, read as the reverse complement.
ACAAGTGCGACTCTGTCACAGTCGTGGATGGCATCAAAGTATTTGCTAAACTGTGTTACAATACTTGAATCCTGGGCTGAGCTGCGCTTCTTGTGAGTTTTGTAGTGGGACAGAAGGCGCAGGCATTTGATTGGTGGCGAATCTCTGGGTGGATCCACATTCACGGCCCCTGAATCAGTCACATCTCCTGCACTGTCCATCATGTTCTCCACCTCTCTCTGTTTGACTAGGTACAAAGTTATATTTGATCTGCAACTGTGTATTTGAACTCAAAAGCAGCACTCTTATAGTAACGTGCCATGTACTTATGTCTCGTCATTGATTATTACAAGCAAAAATGTAACAACAGTTTGTCACCACATGCCCTGTACCCTCAATCGCTTACAAAGTTAACATCGCATTAGCTACATCACTCAATATGTTAACTAAATTAGGTAACTTGCACACATAGCTGGCAATAAACTGAAACTTGTCCCCTGAAACATACTGTATATACAATTGGTAGCTAATATGTATAGCTAAATCTCTTTGGGTGACGGGTGAAGAGATTTCTAATGAGTTTTGGTACAAAAGCAGATTGCAAACTTACATGTAACTTACCTTTCTTTGTTTCCTTTCTAAGTGCCGATAAAAGTTTGACGTGATCCCAGCCGTCTCGGTGAGCGTTACATTGCAGAATTTACACACTGCTGTGTTTTCTTTTGGGTGCTGTTTTGCAGATGAACTCTTTGTGGTTTACGTAGCCACATTTTATTACAGATGACATCTCCTCAGCGCACCCAGACAGCCACAGCTTCTTCTCTTCTCCTGTCACCCGCATCCACTTTCTTGGAGTGCGTGTGAAGGGTGTCAGGGAGGCGTGACAGCCGTTACCAGTAAGAGAAATCTCAAATTTAAATTGAGTTATGTTAAAACGACATTTTAAATCCAATCAGACATTGCACAGGCGAGTTAGTGATATCCCCGGAGTTGTGGTCTTGACCGGTCTTGGTTTAAAATCATTAGTTAGACAAAACAAGCCATTTGAGGATGGCACCTTGTAATTGGCAATTTTTACTGCTTTCTGACAGAACTTCTTTTTTTTTTTTAGCAATTACTCAATTAAACGAAAAATTGAATTGCTAACAATGAATACAATTGTCTGTCCTAATGTCAACTGCCCTGTAATTCAGTAAATGGTCCAATACTAACCTCAGCTGTAGTGCCAATATTGTTATAGCAAAATCTAGGAGGATGCGCTCGGAACTGGTTGGTTGCAGCTGTTTGTTCTCAACTTGTTGTATAGAGTTGCTTGCATTTTGAATGCGCAGTCACCGGCTGTCCGGTCTAATGAAAACGAGAGGAGGAATTACTGCATCGAGGCACGGGCCGAGCACACGGATGCACGTAACAGGTTCACATTCCCTCACGCTACTCGCGACGCCATACAACAGCAATCACCTATTTTGAGTGTTTGCGGTCTGGGCGCCCAGCAGAATATCAATGTGAGTCTCTCTCCTCTCCTCCTTCCCCCCGTGTCACCTGTAAGTGCTACTAAATCATTCCTGGTGAGAGTCCAAGTCCTGCGACTGGTCAGTGTGAGGTGCATCCTGCAGTGAATAATATTTGCCAGGTCCTCCTCCTCCAAACCTCCACTGCTGCTCCCACATCATCACTTTTTCGGACATTTCATTGTTATTGAGAGCTTGCAAACTCTCTAAGGATTTATATCACTGGTGCCTCAAGGTGAATCTTTATCAGACTTCAATGGTAATTGCTTCTCCTCTGTTCTGTCCTTTGTGTGGATGCATTCAGTCAGAGAGACATTCATCAATATTCGAGAAAATGACTATCTTTTTTGGGTTGAAATGTTGTTTAAGGCTGATTATTTGTTACTTCTCCTGAACCTATTATTAAAAAACAGCTTCACATTTACCGGTGACATTTCCATAAGGGAACTTTTCCATAAAAAAAATCTCAACAAGAAACTATTGTAGGAGAAAAAGGAAATACAAAACATGAAATAAAGGACATAAGTATCCTTTTGCTGATATTGAAGAGTCAAAAAAAAAGAAAATCTGATGTGAACCAGACAGATGTGAGGGTGAGGCTCCAAGTTGTCATCTTCATCCTTTGTCCTGAAAAGACAATAAAAACGTTAAAAATAAGATCAAATCATGTTTGATAATGTGTTGCAGTCATTAAGTAATAAATACATGCAATATTCCTGCAGTCATGAGTGAACTATGAGATCCATAAAGCACACTATGGAGCAAACTATTTACACATGAGGTGAATAAAGTGACCTACCCGTCACCACGTCCAAAAAGACAGTCTTCATCTGTGGCACTGTCAACATTGCTGCACTAAACTCGGTAAGCAGCTGCTCAACAGAGAAGCACTTGCTACAAAACAGTAGTTAGTCTCAGTTTTTAATTTTAGGCAATGGAAAGTAAAGGCAGCAACCCTAGAGCAATAACATTTTTGATTAAAAGTGCAAAACGCATACAAACACTTCGCTGGGTGCAGGTTTCCCACTGAAGGTGTGTGCTACATCTCGAAGAAAGCTTGTGAAAGCTAACGGTGGGTAAGTAGCAAGCTATAAAGTAGGTGGGAAGGACAGGTTACATCTTCACCACAGTCTGTGGTCATCAGGCGCAAGTTTTTCTCATCTCTTAGCTTTGTCTCATAGCTCAGCTGCTGTCATGTGAGAGACAGTGCAGGAGACTGGACGCAGCAGGTGGACAGTCGGTCAGATGCCAAACGGTGACGAAAATAATATCTCTGCTATTAGCTTTTCAAAAGGTGGGATATTGGAGTGTTGCCTGAATGCAAATAATTGGAGTTGTTTCAGTGTGAATTGCACTCAGTATGTGAGATTTAGCAGCTCCGGAAAACTCTCACGTATGATACAGTAAGTGATAAATGAAAAGGGATTGAAAAGAGTTATGTGGTTTTGCACAGAATGTTTGATAATAATAATAATATCTTTATTTATATAGCACCTTTTAAAAACAGAGTTTACAAAGTGCTTTGACAGACACAGCAAAAAACATGGTACACAGAAAACAACAGACATCAAAAACAGGATAAAAGATTAATAATACAAATAAAAGAATTCAAACTCACAAAAGACGATATAAAAACAAAAACAATATAAAAACGATATAAGGACGACATCACATGAAAGCAAGTCTATAGAAATGTGTTTTAAGAAGGGATTTAAATGAGATTACTGATTTTGCGGGCCTTGTCTCGAGCCTTATGATCCTCTTCGGAAAAATACTCCATATGCTTGGAATTATACTCTGTCTGAAAAGTTTAATTACCTCATTTTAAAATCTTTACATCTACTCCATTATGGAGCTACATTTGTGCCTGTAAGATGCAATAAAAAAATAGGATTGAAAGCAAAATGATCCACACTGACGTCAAAAAACGGTTTATTAAAGTTTTGCTTGCGATTCCAAAGGTTTTACTTGCTGTTCAGCTGAATTCTGTGGGCGGGACCTACGCTGACAGATGCAAGACACATTTCTATTGGCCAGTCTCGATCAGAGTGACAGCTTTCCACATCACACTTGTGTAAGTTGCATATTGGACCACGATTGGCCAAACTAGTTACAACTAGATGTCACAAAATCATTCTCATAGATACATGTGCCTGAGATCTAAGGTGGGAGAGAGAGAAAGCCTCCTCCTTCGGCAGAATAATGTGAAAACGGTGAAGCATCAATAAACCAAAAACATTTTTCAGTTGAGGGGAACTGAAGTGGTCAATATGACCCGGTGATCAATTCAGCAAATCACGCCTAAAAATCCACTGCCTCCGGCTGAGCTTCAAATCTTTGAGGTAGGTCTTAGCACAGGATGTTTTGGGTGGTGTATCACTTTAAGCCCAAAGATCTCCCCCTCCCCTCCTCTCCCCCTGTGAGTGCAACATAAATTGAATTTCAAAGTTGACCCTCATCTGTTCTAGAGTAATTAAGCCTTCCCATAAAATCATAAATCAATTATTCATCATAGTTCCGTATAAATTATGTATGTTTCTTCCAGCTATTAGAGCCTCGAGAGCATGAAGTCGTCTGCTTGGAGTGATACTGCACTGTAAACAACCTTTCATTATGATACAATAACAGAGTGCCAAAAAGCAGAGGTCTACCTTCAATACAGTGTCCCACAACACGATCAATCACATTTCAGCAGCGGCAAATACGTTTCTCTACAGGCTTTGACCCCCAAAGTCAATGTACCGCGTTACACCTCTGCATGCTCTGATAAAGCCCATTGGACCTGTGTTCAGGCTTTAAGCTCAATAAAAGCTCTTAGCGATCCAACAGCAACTTTCCAGCGAGGACATGACCCTGATTTCATTCCAGCCTCCGACATTTAGCCTCGACAAGCACGAGTTGGTTCCCTGAATATCCTCAGTTCCTCTTAATAGACTCCATAGTCAAACTTTGGAAAAGTGTAGATCATACAAATACAGCAGTATATAATTATTGAGCTATTAAGATGAGCTTTAATACAATAAAAAAATGGATGTCTCTCCATTAATTTTGTAGCATGAACACAGAGGAGATGTGATTACACTTGCGATTCAGCAGGGAAAAGGTCTGGGCCTAATAATAAAAACTCCTTGGGAAAGTAGAGCTTAGTTAAGGTGAAGCTGTGTTTGGTAAATCCATTGTGATATATGGATAAAACATTTCTCTCCCTGCAGGGTGGCCTGATGCCCTCTGACCTCTCTCACGCCGTGTCCACTTTACTGATGATAAAAGCGGACCAGTGTAGTCTAGTGCAGTGACAGTTTGCCATAATGTAGCCAGACGTTTCCACTGATAACACCTGACTGTGTCTGACAGACATGAAGTGAGTTATAAAAGCCTGTCTCAGCAAACTCATTTACTGCATGATGTTCAGCTCAATGAGTCAGACTCTCTTTATTTGTCAAGTGTAATATTCTGAGCACATTTCTTTCCCCCTTGGTGTTATGTCATTTGTTAGAAATTGGTATCCTTGTTTTCTCTGGGTGTACACTGAAGCTAATAATTACCCTTTTTTATGTGTATAACATCCAATATATAATAGCTATATCAGATATATCCACACAACCACCTACAGTTTGTATGGAAGTCAGTCAGAAATGTATGATGTCTGAAACCACACAATAATAGATGAGGTGGTGCTTGTGCAGGAAAAACCGTGTTCCCCTTTCTTGAATTTGCCTTTGTTCGCTAAAATCAGATTGTGTTCGGTGACGGTGCAGTAAACCTACACCTCATAGCGCGTGACTGATCCTTGATCCAGTCATGTAGCTGTTAGTGTTCATGTTGATGTGTTCATGTACGGTGTAGCAGAGTTCAGCTGATGAAGAGTAAGCCATTCCTCAAAGTCTCCTCTGATGCGGTACGGCCATCGATCAGCTTTCCGCTGAGCAGGCAAAGTGGTCTTACTGATGTGCAGTCCGGCGTGCTGGTGTGACGACTGACGTGAAATATCGCGCTGTCGCAGATGAATGCTGCACCATGTTGGGCTGTGCGTTTGTAACTATGTCTGTGTGTGTGTGTGTGTGTCACTTTCTCTTGTGTTAAATGGAGGAGCTGTCTGCGATGCAAGGTCAGCTGTAAGTGATGTGTTTGGTGTCACTGGCATCACAGTATTATTATTGACGTCACTTTAATGTCAAAATACAATATATTTCTATAAATATTGTATACTTCTTTGTGTCGATGTATGTCCCGATATGGCAAATCCTCAATAGGTGCTATGAGATGAGCCGACGTACTGTTGTGTATTAAAAGCTTTCATACATTGGTTTTAAAAACAAATTCTACCAGGTGTTAAATCTACCAGGTAAAAATTAAAGAGTTTCATCATCTAGCTTTGGGAAGGAGTAAAGCAAACTAATCATACACTTAAAAAACAAATCTAGAAAATCTTTTCTTTTTTCATGCAGAATTTAAAAAAATTAAAAATGCTCTGCTACATTGTTGGTTGTTTTTAGTCAACACTGAATATGCCACAAGATGCGAAATTCCTGTACTGTACAATGACTCAAAGCCCTAATTATCAGTCTATCCGTAGCTCTGGAAGGTGAAAACTAAACCTAAAATTGAAATATAGAAATAGAAAATGATCCACAACAATCCAAATACTGACATGAATGTAATTTTTGAAATCAATTACGCTTTCTGCATTTAAAATTAAATGTTTACAAAGTCTGAAGAATAGCAGCAGCAGTCCCCTTCTTGTAAGGAAACCCGTGACATATGGTAAATAACAGCTTTTCCCCCATAGAAACCGTAGATTCATATGACTTGTATCAACTGAATTCTGCTTACTGTAACGTTGGCACCCATTAGTTCTGTACACCATGTAATGATTTATGCCAGGAGTTCACAAAATGTAAAATGATTTATACTTTTCAATGTTTAATACAGAATTTTGATGCAAATTGTTACACGTTACAGGCATCTGGTTTTCCAATTTTCACATTCGAGAGAATTACATTTTTCCCATTTCGTTTTTTAATATGTTGTTCAGTATTACTTGGCAGCCCTGTGTTCAAATTGGACTGATGCCAGACTAGAAAAGCTCTGTGGCGCAAGACGTCACCAGTTGGCAGCTGTCAGGGATGGAGAGAAATGTTGTGATGAAATAACAAATCCTCTGTAGTGCACGGGGGATAAGCAGGCAAAAATCCCAGAAAATTAGCAAAATGTCATACCTCAGAAGGAAACGTTGAAATGTTGTCAAAAGCTGCATTGACCAAATAAGCTGTCACCATTTTCAGTTTGGTCAGACTGTAAGCCAGATCTGCTGTCTTTACTGGCAAAGTTAACACAGCAGGATTTTATATTCCACGTGTGAAAGTGACTCCTGTCTGCTAACAAGAAACCTGTTCCACTGTAACCCTGACACTGCCCCTTGGCAGTGCTGGCCTGTGTCATGCGTAGCCAAGGCTGCAGGTGTGTGCGTGCTATATCCGTGCCTGGAGCTGAGCCTCCTACTCCCTTGGCCTGGCGACGGGACGGCGCGGCGCTGACACGCTAACGAGGTTCCTGCTGGACGTGATGAGGCTGAAGTGGCGTGAAGTGGAAGCGATTGTGCGGTGAAACACACATATGCACTCAGGCACGCTCACCTCTTCAGCGCGCACCGCATCTGGTGTCCACACATACACAGTCGCACGCGCACAAAGTGAGTCAGAGAGCACCTTTGGCAGAGCTGGAGCTCCTCAGCCGAGGACGATCACGACATCCACAGAGTCAGAAGGTTGTTTCAGGGTCTGTCGCTTCACTGCAGTACAGGAGCTGGCAGGTGGACAGGACTGTAACTTCATTTTCTCAAGGTTTTGTTTTTATCCTGTCTTTTCTTTTTGTTTTTTTTTTCTGTTACCCCAGTAACTGCAAACACTGCACAAGCGAATGGTAACTGGCCAGCTCCCCGGGCCGGAGAGTTTGGAGAGTTGAAGGGGCTGAGGATGAGGACGGTTGCAGTGGGAGTTAAGCCACTTTTCTTCGCCACTTTGTCTTACTGGCAGCAAAACTGTATTAGTGGGGCCTGTTTTACTGCAGTGTTCACTTTCTAAGCTCAGGCAAAAGTGAGACATCCTCTTTTTTTATTGTTATCTGGCAGAAAACCTCCACTCATTACATGTCTCCTTCAGTATCTACTCCCTCCCTCCTCACATACTCACGTAGCATAAATTCTTCTTCTTCTTCTTCCTCTCCTTTGTCTGGCCTTTCTCCATCTCTGTATCTACCCTATCCATCTTCAATCTCTTCTCACCCACCTTTCCTCCGTCCCTGCCTTTCTCCCGTACTTCTTTCCTCTGTCTCTTCCTCCTTCCTTTTGTCCTTGCCTCTCACCCATGTCTACCTTTTATCCCCCTCCTTTCCAATACTTTCTTTCTCTCCACCTTTCTGCCCTTTCCTACGCCCTTGTCCTTTTTCTCCCTCCTTCCTCCTTCTCCCCTTTCCCTCCCAACCAGCAGCAGCTATCCCGCTTTTGTTCATCCGTCACTTTTGCCGACAAAGAGGACGAGGACGCTTAAGGGAATCCAAGTTGCTACTCACTATACAACTCGTTATAAAGAACTGCATTCCGGGAAAACGAAAGTGTCATCTCAGTATAGAAAATGAGCTTTAATGTGTGATTTTGTGAAAGAGGAGCAGGGTAGCTACAATATTGTAACATATAATGCTGTTAAATCAGACTGTCATCCTCATTATTATGGTCTCTGATCTCTGGCTATTTATTAATGAGCAGATAATGCTCTTACAGATTGCTCTCCACTTTGATGTACAGGTATGACAACGCTTTTTCAGCAGGAGAGTTTTTACATCTAAAGCCTCGGTGGTGCATGCGTTTAAATGAAAAGTTCGCTTCTCATCATATTCGGGTACTGTAGTATCAGATCTTTTTGAGCCAGATGTTTTGTCTCAGTCTGTGATGCATTTTTAACCGCTCTGCAGTATTCTGTCTCTTCATCATCTCTAATAGCCAGCTTGGGTTTATTGTTTGTGAGGGGCTTTTTGGGAGATGAAAGTCCTTTTTTTTTTCAAGCTGTGCTCTGGGGTTTATGTGAAAACATCAAACGCGCTTCAATTATTTCATTTCTCCCATACTGTAGAGTTTATTAGAATATTCATCATGTGTTCACTATTCATATGTAGGATATTATGAAGACTGCATGATGATAATTCGTGTTCTGTGCCTGCACCGATGCTGTGCTGCTTACAGCTCTGTAGGTCTTTTGTTTGAGCAAAAGTTTGATTAACTGTTTCCACTGTTTCGCAGACTGAAAAATAAGAATCTTGTGTGCTGAATCATGTTTTGACAGAGGAGGGCTTATACGGATGCCTGTATTTATGTGTATTATGAAGTTGGGAAGGAGGTACAGCCAAGAAGGCTTTATAATACTAAGAAATTCTTCAACGAGACTCAGCTGTGATTCAGAGTGAAAACAACCCTGCGTTAAAACAGTGAAGGGGGCTGCATTGGTGGTGGTGGGGGG
>JAVQJF010123077.1:0-29466 GCA_036023855.1 Gadopsis marmoratus | reverse complement strand
TCCTGCTGTACCTGGTGGAGATGATCTGCTCTGGTCTGCAGATCATTTACAACACAGATGAGGTAAACAAGACACTAAAATGATTGCCACGGCGATCAATAACAGGACATCAGGGATTTACACCCTGCCCTGTTTATTGGTCTGGCATTTTCTTGCTAATCCACCAGCGGCAATCTGTATCCATCTTAAACGGCTTCTTTTCCTATATAGATAATTACACACTGAACAAAATACATTTCCTCGTGCAGAGAGTGATTTCCTGTGCAGAATGGCACTTTCAGAATACACAGACTTTTCAAATAAAGTCTTTGTGGCCGTGCTGGTGTGGCTCTCAGTCAGTCGGTCCACCACTTTAGTCCTGAAATATCTCCGCAACTATTGTATCTTTGTACAGACACGCGTGGTCATGTAGCGCCACCAGCAGGTCAACATTTTCATTTGCCCAACACTTCGGTTTATCACCAAATACTCGCAGGGCTAATGGCGTACCCATCAGCCTCAGCTGTACTTTGTGCTAACTGTTAATTAGCAAATGTTAGCATTCTACTTGCTGATCATCAGCATTTAAGCGTCGTCATTATCATTCGCTGTAGACATTTAGTCTTGTTTTTACGTACATGATTTGGCGGTCTTTGAATGCATCATTGTTATAGTCCATAATCTGTAAACTGAACTGAAAATTCCTATTGTAAAGATGTATCACTGAAAAACTCTTTATTTACTCTAAAATAATTTAGGGGACCTAATGAGATTCACAACTATACTGCCTTCTGAAGATCCAACCAGATGCTGTAAAGTATTACCAAAGTGTTTTCGAAGCCAGCTACACTACATGTACCCTAAATCCCCTACACGTATCCTAGAGCCGACACAAATGGGGACAGTATGTCACTTTTATAGCTCGGCTCACATTTATATTTTTGCTGAGCCGCTCAATTGACTTTCAACGGGGAAACGTTTAGATGATTTCATTGTGGAGGCTTAAATGTCCTCCTGGGAATCGAACCGGTAACGTCTTATTTGGCAGCGCAACAACCCAGGCTATTGCTGAAAAGCTGCATTGAGTTGTTTCTCCAGAGTTTGATGTATCGGCGCGGTGTCATTCTTTGTCTTTTTTACGCTTGGCTCTTAATAAAACAACGAGCCGACGTGGCTGTTAAGTTTACACGCTGTGCTGCTCGCCGCGCGTGGCCCCAAGGAGCCGTTGGAACTTCATTAATTCTGTTAGTTTTTATAGTCTGCTCGTTCTCGGCTGTACTTACCGCCACAGAGCGCTGAGATTTGTGCCGGTGGTAAAGGGATGCATTTGTTTACTGGTTTGGGCTCATCTTAACAAAGTAAACGCACGGTAAAACATCTTCCCACTAACCAATTAGTGAGTGCAGGCCTCACGTTGTTCACAGAAAACCCTCCCTAATATCCTCTCATTTTTCTCGCAAATGGACAATTGAACTTTTTTTCTTTGCGAGGGCAGTCCTGTTTGCGCAGCAGCCTTAATTTGCATGTTCAAACACTGCTTATTAGGCTGCGTAACTCGAGCTGAAGCCGTCTGCAACAAATAACCAACATCAGATCCAGTGAGCAAGAGGACTTGTGATTTGAAAAGCGCTCCATTCGAACCAATCGCATTGTTACGGTAGCGTTTATTAGTTTGTTGTCAGCTGTCGCCGCTTGTGAAGTCCGTTGGCGTTTACGTCTCTGAGCTGGAAGCTGCATTGCAGTGTTTCTTTGTGTCTCGGAGGTGGTATAGAAAGGCTGCTGCGCCGCGTCCTCTGAGAAGATGCACTATCGACCTCCGTCCAGATGCCATTTCCAGTTTCACGCGGCATGAACTGGAGCGTCTCATTAGCCTGTGTGTGTCGCGGCCCGCGTTTCGTTGTGTCCACACGATAACGCGCGTGTGCATTTTCTTTCGCGGCGCGAGTGCTGCTGGCACGTGGGTTGAAAGCGGCAGCACGTGCACTATGCTTCTGCAAATGTGCCCATTTGCTCGAACCTCAAAAAGGCAGAACTGGCAGGGGCGGCTGTCTGCCGGCAGGGAGACAGAGAGGCTTGTTTGGCCAGCGGGCAGTAACATTCATTAAGATACCATTAAGATACTAAAAAGTTCCCCTCGTTAATCACTCCGCTCATAAAACCCCAAGTGAGAGAGCCAGCAAACACCTTTCTCTCTTTCTTCGCTCCCTCCTTCCCTGTCCTCCTTCATAGACTGGCCTATTTAAGTCCCACGCAGGTTGTATCTGCTTCTCTCTCTTTTTCTCTCCACTGCTTTGTCATTCTACATTCAATCTCCCATCAGTCAAACACAAACACTCACACAGCTACTTTAAGGCCTCACACGCTTGATCTCTTCTTTTTAGTTTTTTTTCCCAGCTGTGCCAGTTGATTTTGACACGTCCGCCTCGGACCGCAGTGTCGTTCTCCACTCGCCCGCTGTGGGCCTGATGGTAGATACGAGAAACTCCCTAACTTTGCTAATTACAGCTTTAAAAATCACAAGGCAACCATTTAGTTTGGTGATGAAATCAGGGGCACTGCTGATGAGTTTTTGGCATCTGGAATTAAAGATGATTGATCAATGATTGATTTTTTTTTTTTTTGCTATAAGTGGATATTGTGATGTGTCCATTCAGTGTGGTGCCACTTACAAGTGACACAAAAAAGAATATGAAAATATATGTGGAAATATAAAGAGAAATAACAAAATATAAAAGAATTATAAATAACATAACATTTTCTTTTTTTCTAGCCCTTTATTTTCCTATTGCTTTTCCCCCTAAGAGTAAGGAAAAGTAAAGGGATACAAATAAATAAATGACATTATAGAAAAATGTATTAGTTACTTAAAAATATATAAATAAAAACATAAGGAAATAAATGAAAATGCTTGCAATTATTATTTAATATTTTTGAGTTTGTCTTTTTGTTTCCACATTTATTTTCTTATTATTTTGCTTTATGGCACTCCTATGACTCCATACGCATACTGTCACACTAACACTTACTTACACCTCGTCTGTAGCTGCAGGGTGAGTTTGACCTTGAGCCTTGATGAGGAATCGGGTTTCTGGTCCTCTTTGCTGACATTTATAATGAGAGGGAGGTTTATGCATCTCACCCCAGATCAATACCAAAGGTCGCCCGTTACTGTGTGTGCGTCCGTAGCTGCAGCTTAAATTATGTGCGATTTTGTTTGCAGCCCTGGGTCTATGAGAGTGTGTGTGTAGGATGCTGTGAATGTGTATGCAGGTGTCCCACGCCTTCCTGTGTTTTCTGCGTGCAGGTTTCCTTCATCCAGAACTTGGTGTTCTGTGTGGAAAGAGCCTACAGGGTGCCTGACTACGGCATGTGGGAGAGAGGCAGCAAATACAACAACGGAAGCACCGAGCTGCATTCCAGGTCAGTCGAAAGCAAAATATGCAAAATGAACGCACATAGTAGAGTTTATATTTGTGAAACTGCCAAATACTGATATCTTGTCCGCACAACTGATCGTCATCAGTTTCAGAGTTTGACATGATGAGTTTTATTGCAAAAATGGATTCCGAGTGTACACACACACACACACACACACACACACAGAGCTTTATAGATCACACTGTGTCACAAGCCGCCGTGATGCTGCATATTGGCGGGAAGAAAGGAGGAACGGCGTGAGATAAGAGTGAAGAGAGGAACGGAGTCGGGGAGAAACAGAGGCATGAAGGTTATAGTTGTAGAAGGTATCAAAGTGTGAGAGATGCATGCAGTGATAGTGTTATCGTGTTCTGGCCTAAAAGCTGATGTGATTGATGATGTATTTGTCCCTCCGACTTTTCTTTGCCGTGTCGGAACATTTCCAGCGGGCCTGTGTTGAGGCGCCGCACAGGACGCAGCAGAGCGCTGGGCAGACTTTTGCTCTTTTGTCTGTTTGAACTAAAGTATATTTGTTCTGAACGCCCGACAGTTGAGCATTTACAAAACCAGAACACAGACGTGAATATTTTGTGTTTTCGTAATTATTGACAATACCAGCAGAAAGGAAATCTGCTTTGAAGTCCAAGCCATTTTAAGTTTGAATGCATGCTTTAAGACAAGGAATAGAACGATCAACTGCCTCAAATGGCAAACTGTGATCAGGAAGAATTAAAATCTCCAGCACCAGCTGTGTGTGAGACGCGTGTTTGTCATTCAAGATGTTACGATTATTCATAAAAGATATCAACCTTTTAAGTCGTAAGTCTAAAATGTACACTGAAAATTGCAAAAAAAGAAAAATCGGTTTTATCGATTTAAATGTCTGTGTGTGTTTCACGTATGGCAATAAAAAGGCCTCCGGGTCTGTGTTTGATGGCTGATGAGATAGAGGCCAAATGTGATGGATCAACAGTCTGAACCGTTTACTGCTATGAGGGTTCTGGAGCACATGTTAAAACACCAGAGAGGTTTTGTTACATTTATCATCCAAGGTCGGACTGGCCTCCCTCTCCTCCTTCAGCGTCTTGATAAAGATCCTCAATTTCTGCCATTGCTTATCTCTGGGAAGCATGTGGGGGTGTTTTTTCTTTCTCTAACAATCCAAGGCCATTGGCAGCAGCTTGCCAAGATATCTTCAAGAAAGGATAACACGTCCGATGTGGGGAAGGAGCAGCGTCTTGCGCTCCTTGTGTTTCCTCCCCTCGAGGTCACGCATTGTGTCTCCACAATTAGTGAGCTAGCGGACACGTGTAGTTGCATCATACCAATTTAACACGGTGCATGCAGACGGTGCGCTGCGGCAGGGGCACACCAAAAGTGGTTCCATGTGCACCAAGTCAATCATCAAATTGAGCGTCCATTTCTAGTCCCAGAGGCAGGCAGGAGTATTCATTTGTCCGCGTCAAATCAAATGATTTGTTTTATTTGCTTGTGGCCCAGTCAGTCACATGGTTAGACTGGAGCGGTTTTATTAACAGCCGCATGTCTCGCCTTGTAAGATGTCTCGCCTTGTAAGATGTCTCACCTTGATTTCTTGCAATATCTAAACTTGTGTTGCGTTGAATGTCATTTTATTACAAATATAAAAACAAGGCTGTGTATTATATTTTAGCACGATTCATTTTACAACAGCGCACATCAGGAGCGTCATCAACATCAGGACTTACGGAGCTTTACGCTGGGATGTTTCTGGATTAGCCCCGAATAGAGGGGAGATGCATACTTTAATTCCTGACCACCCCAACCCTTACTGATGCCTGTGTGTGGCTGTAGAGAGACTGAGGGAGTGGGTGCAGCTGGGTGGCGTTCTCTGGTATCCAAACACGCTCAGTCCATCTGCAGCCATGTTCTGTCCGTCTGTCTGCCGGTCTATTGAGCTCCTCCTGTCACGAAATCACAGCACAGTCGCCCGCTTGCTTAGCTGTGGGGCGTACAGCAAGCGCGTTACAATCAAACGCAAGCAAAAGTGACGGAACACGTGACATTAAATACTCCACAAAATGTATTTGCAGATTTTGATAGTGACAAAGGAGGTGAATCAAAGAGGGTGCCGGTCCCAGATCTTGACCTGGCAGTATTTTGTTAAAGGATACAGGCATTGCTGTATCTGCTGGATGTGTGAACAGGAAGCTGTCTAACATGTTGCCATGTTAACCTAAACGGTTAACCCCAGAGAGGCCAATAACTCAGCTTATGTGGGTTTAAAGTAATTTGTGTTGTATTGGAATTTGAATTAATTTTAAAAGCATCTATAATTTATTTTTGGATTTTACACAAACAAAATATCACTCCACCCTCGGTATTAAAATTCTAACATTCATCAAGATGCCTGAAATATGACTCCAAATGAATCCGTTTGACGTTTAAATAGGCAACTGTTAGATTACACGTTCGCCACGGTGAAAATACGTCAGTGTTGCCTAACAGCTTGTTGCGCTGCCACCAACTGGTCAAAACATTTCAATTAATGTAGATTTAATTATATCAGTTTGACAAAAGAAAAAGAAACATTAAAATTCACTTACAAGCCTTTTCTGGAGCATGACACCACATCGCGTGGTGCTCGTTAGTGAAGCTGTCGTCGTATGGCCTGGAGTAACGAAGGTTTGGTCACACGATAAGGTGGTGGCACTTTAATATGAGTGGCCGTCCTGCCAGATGATGACTGTGGTTCCCACCCAGTCAATGCTGTGATCGCCGTATTTTTTTATATTTTCCTCACGCGGCCCATAATGTCTGAATAAACACACAGCAAAGCGTCGGGAGACAGGAGCAGTTTGCCCAGTGTGAACCTCAGCTGGGCTACAGTATGAACTAGTGTAAACACAGTCAGTGTAACAACAGCAGGATATTGTGGTGCAGGCTGCAGCGTGAGCTCATGGACTGACAGCCTACAGCAACGTTTTCATCATGCGGATCTTTTTCTCAGGGCTGTCAACTGAAACTGTTGCATCACGATGCTGTTTTGGGCCTTTTTTCCTCAGCATCACCTTTTTTAACTTCCTGTTTCCCTACTAAGCATCATATCTCCTCCAACTCTGTGCAAACTGCTGACATGCATGCTGGCCGTTTTCCTGTGTGTGTGTGCGTGTTACACAGAACTAGTTTCAGCGGCGTGGTTTGCCAGGCAGAATTAACCAGCCAGCCTCTGTATTTCAAGCATCGATTCAGGCTCCACTAATGGCGTTGGTGCATTTTGATATGTCAGCAGATCTGCCGCCAGTCATCGCCAAGTTTCCTGAACCCCCCCCCTTCCCCTCCTTTTCTTTTCTAGGGAAATCTTGGCAGGACAGAAAGGCAAACACAATGACAGTGAAATTGATTCCCATTTAGTCTGCATTGCAATCACAGTAGCCAGCCAGTGTGAAATTCACTATGAGGTTTTTATTAAAGAGATTCATTATCTACAGCAGACCACAATCTCAGGAGCCTTCAGTTTTATTTTAAGATTCAAGTGCAATTCTGAAGTTTTTTCCCGGTTCTTCTGACAATTGAAAGATGCTTTTGGTTCCTGCGTCCGTCACAAAATCCAAAGAAATGCAAGATATCCTTTCACGTCTGCCCTATCCCCATCAATGCCAGTGAAGTTCTGTGTAATTCTGTCTGTGTCTTCCCTTTGCAGCTCCGTGGGCCTGGCTAAAGCTGCTCTGGAGGCCATCAATGGATTCAACCTGTTTGGAAACCAGGTATTGGGATAATTCACCCGCTCCGTGCACATTCCCTCACGAGAGACACACATGTATTTGTCTGCTGGCTAATCGTGTCACATGGCACAAGATCACATCGGCGTGTTTCCTAATTCAAACCTTCAGAGGCCCGTGCATCAGGGAGATGTCTGGGATGTTTGCGGTGCCACCATCCTGCGCGAAAATCAGACGAAAAGAAAATGACCTGCCTCAGTAGCTGAACTTAACGGAAAGCCACAGCTGTTTTAGCAAGCAGTTATTGTTAGTTCTGTGGTCATCGATGCCGGGCTATTTCGCCGAGTGGACGTTTGAGCACCAGGCGATTCATTTGGAATGTTTGCGTTTGGCTCAGCAAATTGTTTGTGTTTCTACAGGCTCCGATCGATGGCCACAGCTGACGTTTGATCCTGGTTTCTCTCCGAACCTCCTTTACAATTTCCCTAGGTGGATATGTTTCTTTTCTTTTTCCTGCTTGTGTGGAGGACAGAAACATCAGGGATGTCCATTGCACCTGCTATTGGATTGGAAAGTGAAACCCTGCACTTTGCAAGCTTTCCTGCCTTATTATCTTTTCTTCTTCTTTTCTGCACTTGGGCGTTCGCCAGAGATGGCTTCTCCGGCTACCTAACACATCTGAACTCTGAAGTGTTTTTCTGACCATTGTACAGGGCTTTTGGGATGAGTGTATATTAAAGTCGCCGCTTGTTTTTCTCTTCTGATCACCTGCAAAATGAGGGGCCTGGCCGTGCCTGGAAATCGATTTTCTCATCGAGCCCCGCGTGTTGAAGAAATCACTTTATAGAGGTGTCGGCTTTATGATGCAAGCTGTGTGGGGCCTCTGTAAGTCTGAGTGTCTCATCCAGTCTCTTGGTCCTGTGTGGGAAGGATGAGTGCTACCAGCCAGCCGGTTGCTTATTAATGATCTCTATCAATCTTGATTCCCCAGCTGACTCTCATCCTTCCAACACCAAATGTAAGTCCCCCAACCCCTTTAACCAGAGTGTCTAGTACATTCTGACTCTTGTGCGCGGTGTGTCACGTTTCAGCCTTTGCACTAGATGAATGGACGCACAGCCTTCAGGTTCATGAACTCTTGATTCTGTCACGATCCCTCCGAGTTGCGAAGACAGCACCTTCTCTGTGTGACAAATTGAACACTGTGGATAAAATTGATCTTGCAGAGAGGAGGATCCTTCCAACTTTAAAGCCGGTCATTAAATCCACGGAGCTGTGTGCACACGGCTGGACACTTTCTGTCTCGGGATTGTCACCTAATTCACAACCGAGTCAGGAGCAGGGATGTAGCGCAGCAGACACCCAACTCAATCCAGCAGTTTCTATGCCGACATAAATCTTTGACTTTAATTAATGCATATCAATGAAACAGAAAACAGTGTCAGGTTGATGTACCTTGTATCATTATGGCCTTTGAAAGGGGTATTATATAATCTACATCCTGTCAACGTTTATTAGCAGCCCATAATAATAGCAGTGACACCGATGGTTCTCTGGTGTAGATTATGGTGGCCTGTAATTGACCCATTATACATTCACATTTTCACAATAGAGGGACGCGGGCTAAGTAGGTGGAAGGGGTAAGTAGGGTAGTATGCCGAAGAGATGCATACTATTATTATATGAATATTACTTTTATATTTTAAACATTGCAGTTTTTTGTTGGCAGTTGTTTGCCACTAATTTTCAAAGACTTCAGGTCACAGTTTTCTTTACCAGCTGGCAGAGCACATGTAGATTTTTGATGTATTTCGCCTCTCTGCGCATCTCTAGCACTGGGTCAACGTGTGCGTTAGGCCCAAAATACTGCTGCGCTGCCGTTTTCAGACCCTTTTCAGGTGGCTTCCTTCCAGGCGATGTGGGATTTGAATCAACCAGTTGAGATTTCCTTTAATGGTACAGATAATATGCAGATAAGTTTTCAGATTTGAAACTGTTGTTAGAGTGATGAATCCCTTTTATTCCCTGTATTCCATAGATCAGTGTGACTTTTGCTTTGTAACACTTTTCCAGATGAGCATACAGTCAATAATTAGGGAAATCCAGTGTAATACTGCTGATACTGGTGGTAATGATAAAAAATAAGACTAATTTAAGCATGTAACAGCGGTGGACATTGACCACTTCACTCTGGTACTTGGGTGTGGAGGGTGGGGCTGTGAATAGGAAATACTCTGTACTTTGATTATAGGACTTTTTCAATAGTTCACCTTTTTTTTTAAATTATTTGATGTTTCCTAAATATTTAAATATTTCTGTTACTTGTTATATATGTTACTTTCTCGGGTTGTCAGATGTCTTGAATTTAAAAACTGTGTGAATCGAAGCACAATAGCCTTATGTGTGGTGCCTAAAGCAACTAAGAAAGGCAAAAATAATTTTTCCATCGAAGGGTTAATATACATAAAAGACTGTCTGGGCTGTTCTGTTTTATTAAAATTAAAATGTTATTTTCACTGAAGGAAAAGACTCCCCCCCCCCAAAAAAAAATCCCTGAAATCCCTGGCAAAACCATTCATCTTACACGCTCGGTTTTCTTACACTCTGCTGCTACAAGACCAGAAAAGGTTTCCCTGAGAGGGCCATTTCACGGACTTGTCACACAGCTGCCTACACTGGTGGCCAGCAATCCACTGCACTATGCAGATTGCGTCAGGAAAGCTTGCTGATTTGACTAAAAGCACTGGCCAGATCTGTTTTTGTAGGGAACAAAATAGACTCTGGCTGTATTCATACATAATGCATTTGACTTACATTAGAAACTGCTTAGCAGGTTGTGGGAGTGACTCAGTTGGTTTTATGTAAGCACTGCTGATGGATGGATGGAGTGAAGTGGACTGATGCAGCCCCCCACCCCCACCCAGAGGCGTTTAAGTGCTCTGGACGGACAGACTGCACTGTGGTAGCAGCACTTTGTGATAGGTGAAGTGATAGGATGACTCTCGACTCGCGCTGCACTCCCACACTGCACTCTTCAAAAACATGGGCAACACAAAAATATCACCCTGCTTTTACAGCGAAAGAGTTTGGATGTGCGGAGGCATTAAAGTGGGCCTTAAATCATTTTAGCATTTTGCTGTCAAATGCTTTTTTCTGATAAATGATGGAGGACTTCTTTTTGCGGGTGCGTGCAGACGAGTGTGCTGTTGTTGCACCTGTACAGGGTGAATAGCTCAGCTGTGACTGGGATGCTGTCTGTGTATGTGTTATGTTCTGCAGGGCTGTTCGTGGTCGGTGATATTTGTGGATCTGGACGCCCACAACAGAAACAGGCAAACCCTGTGCTCCCTACTGCCGCGAGAGTCTCGCTCACATGTGAGTCCATATATATCTATCTGTGCAACTGCTAAAACTCACTCTAGAAACAGAGCCCAAGATAGTGTAAAAAGAAATGTTCTTGTTCTTGATCAATAACCTCTATAAACAAATATCTGCATATGACTATAGAATCTGTAGGGAAGGGACGGGATTTTGGTATCGGAAGCATTCTGGTTTCTGTTTGTAGTCCGAGAAGTATTGACCAATCACGTTTGAGCAGGCTTCGGTCACATGCAGGTAAATAGTCCATGTGCGGAGCAAAAGAGGTGGAACTCATCGACTGACGACGATGCAGCTTTTTAAAAAATGTATCTGTCGTCAGATGGTTCAGAGATTGCTAATCGGACAGTAAAAAAAAAATCTGTTGTAGATTTTTGAAAAATGGCCACAGTTGAACATGTCGACGGTGTGACTCAGAGGAGCAGCTGCGTGCATAATCTCTGCCAATCAAAGGATGGAAATAGATGCCTGCCACACATATGCCAAAAAATGTTAAAGGATAATTGCACACCTCAAACTAACTATGCACTCATGTCAGTGGATATCCGTAATTCGACAATGCATTTCCCACATGGTGCAGTCCTTACACTACACATACCTGTGCTATTGATGGTTCAGCACTGACAAGAAATGGGGGCAGTGAGAGGTGGTTGCAGGGCTGTAGGGGGAGGCGAAGCTGCAAAAGGAAGGAGTGAAAACCATGAGAAGGAAAACAGGAGCAAGTAAATGTCCCCTTTTCTCCACTCCACTGCTTGCAGACACTTAAATGACCACATCTCTCTCTCTCTCTGTGTGTGTGTGTTCTGAAAGTGTCGGACAGAATAGCCGCCATACGCTTGCGAGGAAATTAGTGTAATTAGATGACGAGAGTGGCTTTATAGCTGTGTGAGATTAACGTTAAGGAGCTGGAAGGGTGGAGTGCAATAGGGAGCGAGAGACCAACCTACTGTAGGATAGCCAAAATATCAATATATAATCAGTATCTCGTATGCTATGGCAGACGATTGGAATTCAATATTCAATTCTAGACACACTCAATACCTGCAAGCTGATTTCCCATTTCAGCTGCGGCTGCCGTGCATGTTACAGGGTGTCCGCGGGGTCCTAAAAGGTATGGAATTTAATTTCCGGATTCCTGCATATACCCTTAGTTAACATGTAGATTGGAGTTGTAACAAGAAGTCGAAGAGTAAGAGGGAATTGGACTGGACAGAGCAGACAAATTAATAAAGATTACAGTACAAAAGATAACCGCGGCATCAAACAAGCGACAACACCTGGCAGTGAAATCTAGTCCTTTAGCTGGCTGACGAGCTGGTTCATGGCTGCCCATGTAAGAAAGCATTGCCACTGCAGTTATTAGGGACTCTGGAAGCTCTGGCATCTATTAATAAACCTTAAATATTCATAGCTATTTGCAGTGAGGCTGGGGCCTAATAGTTTTCATTTTCATTGCTTAATAGAGTAGACCAAACAAAATAAAATGAGAGAATTAGATGTCCAGTCGTAATTGTTTGTCAAGACTAATAGCAGTGTTCATTCATAATGATTGTTCCAATTGAAGGTTGGTCAGATGGGCCTTGGTTATAAATAAGGCTGCTCTTCATGACCAGGAGCTTTCACTCCTATGCATCTTGACTCAGTATGACTCATTAGAACATAAATATGTACTCTAAGTGCTAAATACTACGCTGTTTTTACTCATACCTTTGTGATTATTAGTGACCGTCGCTATGATTTAATTCTAATTCCTCATTTATGTTGATATACATTGTGACTTTGGCGAATACAGTTGTGGGACAGTGTTTCATTTCAGTGAAACCTGAACCGTGTGCAGAGCTTATTATTTGTGTGAACTAAATACGTTCTCCCCTGGCAGAACACAGATGCAGCCTTGCTTCCAACCATCAGCTATCCTGCCTTTGCAGTAGACGATGACGCCCTCTACAGTCAGACACTGGACAAGATTGTCCGAAAGCTGCGCGGCAAATACGGCTTCAAGCGCTTCCTCCGTGATGGCTACCGCACCGCTAACGAAGACAAGAATCGCCGCTACTACAAACCTGCTGAAATGAAGGTGGGTGCTGGTGAGACACTGGATGTCTTCTTTTTATTTCCATTTATCTGTTTTTTCTTCATTGTTCAAGTGAATTCATGAAACTTTTTAATTTTAGACAGTAGGCCTCCGAGACGAGACCTGGAGTGTTGAGAGTGCTTCAATTAAAAGCAATTCTTTCATATCAAGCAGACATGAAAAATACAACAATTGTTGCTCACCCTCCCAGGTTTTAGCAAGATGTATAGCTGAGCGTCATCAGCGTAGCAGTTGGAACAAATATTACATCTGTGGGGATAATATGCCTCAAAGAGAGCATATACAGAACAAACAGGATCCAGCATAGACCCCTGGGGAACCCCACTTGAGACGAAAGGAAGCAGTTCCTCCTTCCATTATAGAGAATGACGTGTTAGAGAGGTTTGACAAAAACAATTCAGCAATTTTACAGACAGCTGTTTGAATTATTGTGGTCCACGTTGACAAAAGCTGAACATCAGGTCATGGAGACTTGAAAACAAATAAAACACTGCATGGACAGCAAAACAGCAGCCATTTTGAAAAACACTCGCACTTATAGTACCACAGGCTACCAGTTGTCTCCACTGGGGTCTCAATTGTTTGCAATTTATCAGAGATACCAATGTATCTCAATCAAATTCAGTGTTAAAGAATAATATCACCTAGAGTTTATTTCATTCAACCACTCATTAATGCGGTTATCAATGCACACAACCCGAGAAAGTTCAACTTGAAAGTGCTTGAGCGTGACATTTGAAAAGTTTGTGAAATGTTTAAGCCTGTAAAGGTATTTTACCTTCATGATAAGGCTAAGAAACCTGTCTGTGACTGAGCCTCTCCCATTTCAAGTGTTTTAATCCTCCAGGTAGTGTGTTCGTGTGTGTGTGTGTGTGTTAGAGTTCTTGTCGGTGGGTGTGCTCATGCATATATGTATGTGAATGACCGTGCATTCATTGTCCTTTTCTGAATCCCCTGTGATCCCGGCGAAGTGACAGTGCATTCACTTCAGAATCAGCTCAGTGAGCATACAATGAGTGAATCATAGGCTGGACTCTTAATGCTAAACAAATCATTGTATTAGCTGCAGCGCTAACCTCCCAGCGTTAATGAGCTCAGAGACACAGATGGAGAGCACAACAGAGATCTGCAAGAGCAAAGTCAAGAGGCAACTGGCGTATCTGTGTGGTCTAGAAGATGTTTCGCACCCTGATGTCATGAGTCTGTTTGTTGCACTACAGATTCATGGAGCAGTACTGGGATCTCTCCTCATGAAAGAGCAGCTAATGTCCACAAAGTTCCGAGATTTAAAGAGCTTTTCAAAAATAAGGTTGCCAAAAGGGGTCGCTAACGTCTCCAATGTTCTAGTGTCGGAGTCCGATGAGTGAGTTGGCGATGCCGACAACCTGATGATATCACTTTACTTTAATCACATCCACAAAGGCTTGGTTGTTTCTCAAACTGAAGGTCCATGAAAGCAACACGAGTGGCCTAGTGTTTGCATTGCAAGACAGTAACCAGTCTTGACAGCCTTGTTTCCAGCAGCAGCAGACAGTTGTTTTCAATGAAAAATCTCTCAAAACCCGCTGTACTCTACAGTAGCGCACCGAACCACAGACCCGTTTTCCACCCAATAATGCTACTTTTTGTTTAACTGGGTGGATGAAGATTGTTTCGGGCAGTTTGTGATCGTTTTGTACCCTTCGGGTGGGTTCCCTGATAAAAGGTTAGTCTATGTTCCAATAAATCGAGCCATCCTCTAGTCCACGTAGTGTGATTGAGGCCGACAGGGCACCGAGTTCAGAAGTCACAGCTCAACACACAATAACTGATAATCGATGACCCAAAAAACAAATGTCATTTCACTTTATTACGACTGGAAATGATTATTGGAACTAACTTTCTTTCCTATTCAAGTTATAATGTGGTCAAAGCGTTGTTATAAAAGCTTCCAAATTTCATGTAAATTAAGACTTTAAAGGTTTAGTGTAACATTATCCGAAATACTTAATTTCTCACTTCATCTATGGTTTTGTATTTGTGTAGTTATATTGATAAAACAGAAGGCCTGAGCCGCATCCTTGCACTCATATTTAGCTACATAATATAACAGGGAGGCTCTGAGGTTCTTTGCTAGCATTCCAGCAGCTAAAGAGCCAGATATTTCCACAAGGACTGGAAGGAGACCAAAACAGAGCTAAAAGGAAAATGATGCTCATGTTGCTCAGTATCTGCTCAATATGCTTTTGCTAACACGTTTGCCATATCAGCCAGGGTTGTGCATACAGCTTGTTGCGCTGCTTCTGAGTGGCCAAAAATAACACATAAATAATGCTAGTTCAACTAGCATAATCTACATTTGGATATTTTTTAAATACTATTTCCTGGTACCATTTTTCCTGAAGGCGATTGTCCTTTACAAAGAACCTACTGCTGCATCAGTTGCTCGAACTATATATCTGTTTTTCAAATAGCTTTACACATAAAATGGAGTGCAGCTCAGCTGTGATTTGAAGGCCTTGTGCCTGGCAGTGACCTGCTTCTTAATGCACTTCAGCAGGACTCGACGGATTGCTGCTCGCGTGCGTCTCTCACAGCTGCTATGCGGTGTGAAAAATGTTTGAATCAATATCCATTTTACAAAATGAGATTGCTTTTGGCTTTAATTTGCAGAATTGTCCGAAACTTGAGAACAGTGGAGGCGTGGTGCTGAAAGACAGAACAAACACAGGCATCGGCGGTGGAAGCGCTTGCTTGATGTGTCACAGAGGCCAGTTGTGGGGGCACCAACTCTGAACCACTTGGAATACTCTGAAATGAGCTTTCTTTAATCCTGCAGCTAATATGATGCAAAGATTCTTAAGGCTAAGAATTAGCAAACGGTATTTAATGCCCCGGTTACCTCAGGCTCCGTGCTGCCCTCACTTCTCCCGGCAGGCAGATAGATTTATTGTTGAAGATGCAGATGCCAGCAAAGTTTCATAACTTAAACTCCTGCTGCAATTTGCCTTCCGTCTACCAGCAGTCATATATTTGCTACTACATCAGCAAATACTGCAAGTAATAAGAACCCAGTTATATAAGCAGAAACTGTGCCAGGTGGTAATATATAACGCAAGTCAGTCAATATTACCACATTACCATTTTACAGTAATCAATATTGAAACGGATTTGATGTTACGTTGCACGGGTGTAATAGAGTAATGACAAAAGAAAGTTAGCACATAACAGAAAGTAACTGGGAGACTGTTAGCTGCTTTGAGCAATAAGCAAACACACAGTGGAATGAAACGCAGTGTGAAGTCACAGGTACAGCAGGTCTCCCTGCACAAGACACGGAGTGAAGTTGTTGTTGGTGTTTAAGAGTGAATTCACAGCAGGGCGGACGTCTGTGCTCCCTGTCTGTTTACCATTGACAGAGAGCAGCAGCCTGTGTGATAGACAGTTTTGCCAATCAGTCGAGCTGCTCAAGCACAAAACACCAGGGAGCCCTGCCTGTTTACAGCCTCAACAGGCCAAAAAGCACAGGGCTCACTGGGTGACTGCCTCAGCTCTCCTTCTCCCCCCTCCCTCCAAATAAATCCGCCTCCGCTTCTGAATGTCTTCTTTCACCTTCTTTTATTTCATTTTTTTCTCTTCTCTATTTCACCCCTCTCTTTGCATCCCATCTCTGATGAAACGCACAGTTTGAAGGAGGCCGTCCAGCCCCACAAGTACTATTTACAACGCGCAGTTGCATTTATTTGGGCGGCGACCTCTAGTGGCGGTACAAGTTCACGTAAGGATGAGGGACGGATGGACGGGACTTTCATTCGGGAGACCAAACGCCTACTGAACTTAAGTTACGTAAATAATGTAGTTATTTTAACCCAACCAACGATCTTTTCCTAACCCTAACCACATTAACCGCTGCGCCTACGTTTGGTGTTTTGCGAGTCAGTGACAAATGAGCTGTTCTGTAGTTTAGGTTGAGGGACTTGTTGGTTTGAAGGCTGCAGATATGAACCATGTGAAGAAGCACCTTCAGGCCTACAGGCAGACGTATTCGCTTGGTGACAGCGAATGCAGCTCCCACATGTATTTGTGTGCGCCAGCCATTTGTTATTGCATTAGGATGTAATCTCTGTTATCTCCAATCAGTGTGGAGATTATTGAAAGAGATGAGCTGCAAAGATAGTCGGGGCTAATGACATTTATAGTTAGATGGGCTAAACTGCACACACACACACACACACACATTTTGTAATGATGGATTTTAGAGAGGCTAATAAAATTCTGCTTGTCTGATCCTTTTCCTGACCTTGATGATTTGGGATGTTTATGCAAATGTGGTGACGAAGAAAAGGGTTATTCTGTAAAGATAGAGCGTCCAACCTTTCCACTGTGCGTTTGCGTTGATCCCCTTCAGGCGAGCACAGACAAGATGAGGCTGCGATTCACTTGGCTGTCTTCTTTGCACGTGACCTGTGACCTGTGACCTGATGACTTAGGAGAAGGTTTTTGTTTGTGCGTGACCTACTATAATAGGACTTCTGGCTGAGTGAGAGTCAGAGGGGAATCCAGCAAGTGATGGTGTTCCTGTCAGTGCACACCCATTGGAGATTTTGGAGCATTATCAAAACCCCAAATGAGGGAATATCTTTTTTGGGAGAATATATTGTACGTCCCTCCAGTGGAGTTCTATGGAACTCCAACCAATCTACACCAAGCTGGTTCTGGTGGCCCGACACCTCAGTAAGGATGCAGTCACACATATGCTGTCCTGTTCACATTGGCTAATTACCAACGAACCAGACGTGCAAGCATGAAGACTTATGGACTGACAGCAAACCCACTGAAGCGCCGCGCAGCTTCTTATGTTTATTTATCTTCTTGGGAGCTCACCAAGAAGTAATTACAGATTACTTTCACTTTTATATTTTCATTTTCTTGTCCTGTTTCTACCCGTTTCTATTTTTATTATACTATTTATAATATACAAAGGACCAGCTGCAGGATTTGCTGATAATACTCATAGCCAGGTCTGTGTTGGTTAACTCTGTGTGACGCCAGAGAAGATAAAACACATCAGGTGCAGCAGTGAGGCCTGCTGTCAGTCACCATGTCGCGCTGCTGCTGATGCAGGATGGCAACAAAAAGGATGTTACTCTTTAACAAAACGGTCCGTCTCTGTAGGGATCCTTTCCATAATGTCAGACACTGAGAATAAAAATCAGCAGCAACAACAAGCGCCGTTAGTGACGGGTGCAATTGCCCCAAAGGATTACATTGCAGGCTGTTTGCGGATGGCGGCAAGAGGCAATCTACTGGACCAACTCCAAAACCTTTGGTAACTATTAGTCATGTATTTTAGAAGAATAGGGCCCAGGTTTAAAAATCCCAGAGTTTCCCTTTAAAATGGTCCACTGCTCCAACTTTTGTCTCAGTGTGCTTCATGTATTTGTCACTGTGTCGACATCCCAGACCTCCACATCTCTTCCTCAAATTAAACAGCACAACCTTGAATTTAAGAAAATGACCTTGCAAGGAAGCATTATTATTCCTTTTATTTTCTTGGTTTTCACTCACAATGTCATGACTTCTATTTCCTTTCCCTGTGCCGTGCTGTTCCATATTCAGTGCAACTAAAATTCAGCCATCCGCTGCTTTAAAGTCACTGTGTCCCTGTCCTCTGTCTGAAATGGAAAAGCAATAACCCCTCCTCTCTTTGTCTCTCTTCAGCTTTTTGATGGAATCGAGTGCGAGTTTCCCATATTTTTCATCCACATGATGATTGACGGTAAGCCTTGTTCTATCCATAGCTGCTCTTATGATGCCCCAAGTATGGGTCATTGGCAAGATAGAAGACGTACTTTGACAGGAAATTACATTTTGTTCTTTGCCAGAGTTAGAGACTTTTTGAAAAGATGGGATGTGTGGAGTTTGTGTGTGAACCTGAGGGAACGGCTTGGACAAATGGTTTGAAACAAAGTAGGGAGTATATTTTCTCCAAAAAAACGAGAATTCAAGCATTATTTCATCACACATCATGCCAATTTAATCTACACCGACTGAGGTTTTTAGGACTAACAAACCATCAGATGTAAGGTCTGTTGTTATGGGACCATCTTTTATCAAACTCATCCAAACACTAAAAACAAAGTAAATAACTTCAAACTAAAAGCAGGACTCTAAATAAAATGCTCTAAAACTATCTTCTGTGCAAATCATCTTATTATTGTACAGTGACGGTGGCCACACGAAGGTTCCAGTTACTGAAAACCTGCAGTACATATTGTCCCCTGAAGAGCCTGACATTTTAACAAAAGAATAGCAGAGGCCTGTCGGGGATTTTCTTTTTTCTATTTTATGTTCGTAGTGATGAAAGCACAGACCTGAAACCTGAAAAAACCTGATCTTGCACCTCAACTAAGCATTTTATCGTCTGTCAGCTGATTGTTCTGGTTTCATGGCTTCGCTGTTTTGGTTCACTCTCACGGCTCTCATGAGCGCTGTCTTCAGCCGTAGCAGGCAGCTTTTTTGCGCGCTCCCTGCCCAGCACCACACGGCAGGCGGACAAAGTTAGCGGCTCAAATGCTGAACATAGTGGAGCGTTTAGCAGCTGAAGCCCCAGATATTTCCCTCAGGGGTTGGTGGAGCGCAAAGCAGATGTAAAAGGAGCGAGAATATTGGACCACAAGCGCTCTGTATCTGCTGGATGTGTAAACAGGAAACGGTTTGCTAACATGTTGTCATGTTAACCTAAAACGTTGGCCAATAAATCAGTTTATGCAGGTTTAAAGTAATTCCTGTTGTATTGGAATCTTAGTGTCAATTCATTTAAAAAAGCACCTATAATCTATTATTGGATTACATTGAAATTGAAATCAAGTCAAACGCTGTAGGACAACCAAAGAATCGACTCCATGATGAAGTCAAGTGCAGCGTTTACAGAATGTGCACATTATGTACTGTAAGCATGCATGCACACACACACGCACGCACACACACGTGCAAAATGTGTGTGCAGGATGGTACATACAGATACACACAAACAAAGATGGGGATGTCTTCTACATACAAACACACACGCAGTCACTCCGCTCCCACACGTACATCTACGGCACATTTCCTTATAACAGAATTGAATTGTGTAGATTTAATGTAAATGTTGAATGTTGTTCTAACAGCAGTGTTAAAACTGTTAAAGTGTTAAAAAAGGTTTAATCTCAAAGTTTGAATTAGTGTGTGTGTGTGTGTGTGTGTGTGTTGCAGGGGTGTTCAGAGGAAATAAAGCTCAGGTCACAGAGTACCAGGACCTCCTTGAACCCATCATCTTCCAGTCTTATGAGGGTGAGTAATCACATAAATAAATATACATGTACACACACTCACACACATACATGCAGAGATGGATGGATGGGGGGAAATTACAAATGTACAAACACACACGCACATATAACTTTATCTGATTTGGCACATCAGTACGGTTTGTCTTGAAGCTTCTGCCCCTGTTCTCTCTCCCTCCAGCGATGCAAAATGTTGTCTTATTGAGTCGCGTCATTCATATTCATACACCGCATTACATTCACGTGAACGCACGCCTGTCCCCATGAGCAAGGAGCCTGGCTTCTATATTCACCTGCACCCGTTGCTGCGAGGGGCGACAGTCAAATGATAGGGATGTCAAGAGCTTTGAGGTTCCATCGGCCTGTTCATAATAGAACAGGAGTAATTGGAGTGTAGAAATGATAATGATGTGAGACAGAGCTGACTTAAGCTGCTCCAGACGTCTCCACAGAGCCTCAGTACTGATTATGTGTGAATTAACAGAACTCCTGAGTTTAATTGGCTGGGTTTTAAAGGATAACGCGAGTGGGGGTTTTTTTTCCCCTTTTGCCATTAATGCCCACGAACAGGCTAAAGCCACGAATGTGTTTGCTGCTGTCAGAAGTGGTTATTGTGTGTGCTGCTGCAGGTTCGCCCGACCTCCCGGGAGTCATGGGCCCCCTTTGTTTTGATGAAACACCGACACATGCAGGGTGCAGCTCTGGGAGGCTGCACTGTGGTGAAAGGGCAACACTGACTAGCCATTCTTTCAGTCAGTATTTTTCTGTGGAGTGGGTTACATTCAAACTGGGCCACACTTTCAGGAAAATGCCGAGCGAAATTGAACATTTTGGAGTACAAAGATTGCCACCGTGGCTGCCTGTCACATACACCATTTTCGTACCCCTACTATTTGTACCTTCATAGGAATAATTATGCCCCCGAAGTGACCAAAATGTAGCCTGATAATCACACTGAATTGCCATTTAATTTCACCTCATCAGTCAGTCATTACATCATGCTCATGTCAGACAGCTTCTGTGTGGAGGGGGAACTAGTTTAGTTTTTCCTTTTTAGCTTTGAGTGAAATATATTAACAGCCACTGGATGGATTGCCATGAAATTTGGTACAGACATTCAAGGTCGTCTCAAGGTGAATTGTAATAACGTTGGTGATGCCTTAAACTTTCTTTTAGTGCCACCATCAAGACCACATTTCAATGTGTCCACTACTTTTTTTTTATGACCAAACACCTGCAAAACTATTAAAATTATCCCTCAGCAAGTGCCAATTAACAAATGTTAGCATGCTAACATGCTAAAATATAATGATGAACTTACACATACACGTACCTGCTACACATCAGCATGTTAGAATTATCATGGTGAGCATGTTAGCATGCTGACGTTAGCTTTAAGTTGCCCGAGTACATCCTCATCCATCATGGCTGCAGGTTCTTAGTCTTGTTTCACTTTTTCTTTCTTCATTCTCTCCGTTTCTCTCGTGGTCACCGTGCTCCCTCACTGTAATCCTTATTTCTGCAAACTTCAATTTGTGCTCTGTGCAGGGTGTAGAAGAAGGAGACAGTGATGGGGTTTTCATCCACCTGTTTTTAGGTGGAATGGAAACAGACTTAGCGAATAACTCAAGAAGTACATGGAGCATGTGACGAAACATAGCGGCAGACGGCATCATCAGATATGAGTGGAGCGCTGAGGAGACTGTAACCTTCATCAAATTAATACATGAAGCAAACATAAATGCTATATTTGTTTTTCACTGGTTGAGGCTTGACTGGCGCTCACTTAATGACATCACCTTGTAGTGGTTTAATGGCACCCGACTGGACAATCACCGCCACCAGCTGTTTGCCTCGACGAACCAACGCCTAGTAATGCTAGAATGGTCGTGGATGGCAGGTTCTCTGTCATTTAATTTGACATTTGAGCTACATCTGGATAGATCCTAAACACCAGGAGTGCCTAGTGCTGCGACAAGGACCTGACCCCTCACCTGCTTCCCACCCATAAACACAAATCTTTGCGATGTCTGTCTGGACACCATCATTAGCGTGCTGCCTTCGCTGACTTTAGTGGCACAAATTATTATGCGATTAGGAACTACTTTCTTCCATTATGGTGGCTCAGTACGTTTTCTTATTAAATATATTTGTGTCACCTCGTTATTTGTTTTTCATCTGCAGTCCGGGCAAATGAAGATGCCCCGGTTGCTTTTAACAGCTTTTGAAAAGGCTGTAAAGATTGTTGGCATCAGTGCAGCTATTGACCAGAGCCCATGTTAATGCATGATTCATATGCTAAAACGTGAAGATGTTCTTTTTAAGCAAAAGATTGACAGACACACACACACACCCACACACACACACACACACACACACACACCCTGTACTACTGTGCGAAGTTGCTGCTACATACTGTGTGCGTCACTTCTCTTGCGTCTTATTTTATATCTAGTATGATTTCTGCAACAGATTGTTCTCACCCAAACACAAAAAAACATGTGTGCAGAGAAGGTGTTGTCCACACACACACACACACACACACACACACACACACACACACACACACCACTCACAGCCCTCGTCTCTCATGCCAGGCCATGCTGTGATCCCCAAATACTACCATGTCCCGGCTGACTTTGTGGAGGCGGAGCAGAGCAAGCACGGAAGCCAGAAGCGTTTCCCTAGCAACTCTGGCCGTGATGGGATGGTCTTCCTGTGTGGTCAGGCCCTTTACAACATCGCCAAGCTGCTGGGTATACCTCTGTGTGTGTGTGTGTGTGTGTGTGTGTGTGTGTGCACCCACACATTCATTCAGTTCATTCTAACATCAATGTGTGAGTATGGCGTGTCCGTATTTCTGTCCACCTTTGTGTGTGTGTATGCTCTTATTCCAGTGGATGAGCTGATCAGCCCTAAAGATATTGATCCCATCCACCGATACGTGCCCCGCCAGGACCAGCGCAACGTCAGCATGCGATACTCCAATCAGGTGAGCTGTAGTGATCAGGTGACTGTGGCTGACTGTCATCACTTGGCTGTCATATGTGCTGCGGACATTCATTCTCAGTACAACTTTGGATTCAACTGCTTCTTCTCAAGCTGCACATATAATAATAATAATAATAATAATTCACTCTAAATCAATATTACATTTAAATATGATTCATCCGAACTCATAAGTGATTTTGGCCTGAAGTGATGATAACATGCACGCACGTTTTATTTTAGAAATGGACTCGCAGCAAGTGCTTGGTGCTGTAGAGGCAGAGCGCGCCCACTCACCATGGGGAGAAAAAAGAAATACTTCTGTGTTTAATTTAAATAGCCTATCTAAGGAGGACCGTTAGATGTGTAAATAACGCATGATAACAGACGAGTAAAAAGGAGTTTGATATTGAACACACGTAGCTTAATAGAGCGTAGCCCTGCATCCCATGCTACGCAACATTATTAAGAAAACTTAAGTCTTTGCAGATGTGATATGTTTCACCTTGTTCTCCGTCTACCAACTTTGCTGTAGCTACTTCAAAAAGTCCTCTTTCGTCACCGTAGCGTCAGTTGATTTGAAAATTCACATTCACTCAAAGCATCAAAAAGGCTTGAAGTTAGATTGTTGCGTTGTTCTCGTCGGTCTCTAGAGTCAACTAGAACAAACCTGCATCACAGGTGCCGGCCGCTGTCTGCTCAGTAGAAATGGACATCTGGCAGCCGACTGGAACGTGTGTTCACGTACTGGTCGCGTGTCTGGAGCTTTTGTTTATTTCTGGTTCTTGCTACTTGTGAACATTAAAAAAAAAGCGTGTCGTTTTGACATCGGAAGCAGCACATATTTGACTTTAATTAGTGAATCGGCCTGTGTGCCCTTCATTGGGTTAGTGTGTCCAAGACTGTGGAATTGTGAGCATTTCCCAGGGAGGAAGTCCCTTGTGGGCGTAGTCAGACTATGTCCTTGAATCCTAGAACATAAGGTCCGCTCTCGCTGCACACGTTTTTTAAACCCTGATGGTGAATAAAGTCCAAATATGTGCACGTGATAAAGTATGCGCATGCGTGATTAAGCCCATGGCAGCATAATCTCACCCCAGGCAGGAACCCAACATTGGCAACTAGAAATCCACCTTTACTCCTGCACTTGGTGCCCACTAACTCCACTTCAGGCAATTCCCATATCAAACTCCCTCCACAGTCCTGTTTACCACTTTGTTGTGTTATTTATGTGTGCTAAAGCTTTAATTACAAGTCATCCATCAACACCTAAACAGCAGAGGCCGTCCTTTCCTACGCTGCCAAGGGCAAGTCCTGCAGACATGGAATAAACCCAGTCCATTTCCTCTACGAGCTGCCTCTCAATGGCAAAGATGTCTGAGGTTTTATCCATATCTGAGACGGCCGGCAGCTCCGAGGATCGCACAGATGAAGGGTAGAGATACGTATACAGCGGCCTGATGTTCATTCTCTTTGCTGTACAGTGTGGATTGAAGTCCCATTCTGCTCCGGTATGTCGAAGCTTGCTTTTGTAGCTCGGCTGATAAGAGACCAAGAGAGGGTAGGTCTGCGGGGCTATGACGAACGCCAGACTGAATCAAATAGGTTGCAGGGAGAAGGATCAGCAGGAAGAACAAAGACAGAGATAGACAAGAACACATCAGCCAGTAGAAAAACTATGCGGAGAGGCAGAATAGAGATGAACATTTGCCTCTAAGGAGGTACAAATGTCATTATGTAACTCTCTAGGGAATGCTAATATTCTTTTATACGAGGAAGGCCAACTCCCTAAGTGGCTGGAACTGAGACTAGAAGATTTTGACATTTACCAGTTGTGTGTAGACATTGATCATCTTGTCTTTCAGTGTGCTGACTTATTGTAGGAAGACTAATGTGATTTTACCTCCATTTCACCATGTAGCCATCAAATAATGGGTCCCCTGCGCCAGTCGCTATGTCAGTTGAGAAACCAACCAACTATAACTGTTTGAGGGCGACTTGTCTGTTTGTAATCATGGTCCAAATCTGTGGTTTTTGTCTGACGTACCCCCACAGCCATGTCAGATTATACCTTCCTCATCACCGTCCATCATGTTCCAAATGTGTTCATTTGAACTGATTTTAACCTGGTTATTATTTAACTACTAATTACAGGAAGGTGGTGTATATAATAGTGGAGGTTGCTAATTGTTTTTCATGCAGTCAACACACTGTCACTTAGGTCTGTTTCGTTGTTTGCAACCACCACTTGGAGTGTCAGGAGGTGCACGTTTCAACCCTGGATCCGTTTCTGTTAGTCTGATTTGGCTGTTCATCCATTACTTTAGCTCGTCTATTTCAGCCAATTATTCATTACTTTTAGCTACATTTCAACATTCATTTTAGCTAATAATTTCTACATTTGTACCCAACAAGTACCCTTGGTTCGGAATCACTGGCAGTAAGTAGTTAACAAGACGTGTTAATCTTTGCATTACAAGTTTAGATCTTTAGCTGGGATCAAACGGAGAGCAACTGTGGATAGAGTATCAGCTCGCTTGTGTTACCAGATGCAGTGTGATATTTCTCTGCAGGAAAACAGTATGAATACATGCATCTCCATTGTGCAGGCAGCATGGCTTTTATGAATTCAGCTTCTAAACTAGTATGCAGTGTCAGCAAAGCCTGACTCGCCTCAGGTAGGCTGCATATTTTGTGTTATCACGATAACACTTTGTTGAAAGTGGCTTTGTAGTCGGCGCGACAGCTCGCTGTGAGCCCGGCCTCTGATGGCAGCAGGCACTGCTCTGCGTGCAGCCCATCAACAAAAGCCCATCGCATTTAGTTTGATGATTTCAGCCGCATGCAGTCCAGATGAATGTGAGTGCAAATGAATGAGTTTCACTTCGGCTTCTTTTCTGAGAAAAGTGAAAGCCCTGTGGATTGCAGTCACAGTGATGAGGCACTATCTTTTCGTGGCCGTTTGAAATGTAATTTTTGGGTCAGCGCAACTTGTTAATGAGGTCACTGAGAAGCAGGCAACTTGTTACTGAAGCTAATGCAAACTGTGAAGGCTAACTGGGCGTGCTCAGTTTCATCAGGGAATCTAGCCTGCACACTGGGGCATCAAGGTAACTGGTCTGCAGTATAGTCATGTAGGCAGTTGTCTAAGGGTGGGGGGCAACCAGAGAACGGAGAAAGGATTGCACATCTGAACATACAGATATTGCCGTAATCAGTGCAACGTACGCTCTCCAGATATGGCCAAAAGAAGTCGCAGAACAGAAGACGCTCCCTAGAACACCAGATTTTGCTCATTGCTCATTATGCATTTTTAATCAACGAAATTTTTGCATTTGTAAAACGTCCCCAGAGGCTCGAAAAACGTTATTTTTATTTGCGGGACGTCTTCCCAGTGTAAAGTCTATCCTGCAGGTGGGGCGAGTGGGACAAACGCCGCAAAACCAGAATCTAGAAAACCTTTTTGGCTTATGTGCTCTAGAAAATTTAATTTCAACTGAATCTTTGAGTCCGGTATCCAGTTCTCGTAATGCACCTATGGGCTGCAGCTAACTCGTGGCCCTTTCAGCATTTATACTTTGTGTTCATCTCCCCAAAGCATGATGGGAACCCAGGTGCGTGAACATCAAAATATCCATCGCTGCAAGGTGGAGGGCCTTCTCACAGTTTCCTGCACACCAACAGTACCAGAAGTGCAAAACAGTAGATTTCTTTTCTCCATATTTTCTTACTCCTTTTTTTGGCATCGTCCAAAAATGCCATATTAAGCCATGACGAGTCACACGCATCAGTTAACAGACTCAAACCGGCAAAACAGATTCTTATCATCACCTTTGTTGTTGACAAAGTGAACTTGTTTCACCTCCATCACCTGTGACCAACGTTAGCATTCATTTGGATTCATGTCATGGAGTCATATTCACTCTCTTCTAGCTCTGTTTTGTGTCTCTACCAACTCCTAACTATTCACTCTGTAGCTGCTAAATGCTACCTGTGTCTGTCCGGAGCTGAGCAGGTCGGGTACAGTGGGATTTTTAGAGCGTCCCTGCTGTTGGTGTGATACATTTGAATTTGTGTTTCACAGTCAAGAAGTTCAGTGTTGCTGGATCCAAAACAAAATCAGTAGTGGCTGTGTATGTGCATGTCATTTTAAAAAGTCGTGAAAAGGAAATGTGTTGACGTGGAAGTCACTCACTCTGTGTCGGTGTGATGATTTCAAAGGAAGACACCGTTTTGAATGCAGGCGTTGCAGGTGCTTCGCTCTTCCTTCTTTAGAATTCAGTAAACCTGAGAGATCGCCTTCCATTGCCAGACCGCCCGAAAATGACGTCGAGTATTTTTATTCTCCTGGAGCCCATGAATGCAAATCAGCAGACGTTGAGTTTGAGAGCGTACCTGCATCCTGCCCTCAGCCAGGGGAAATAAGATGCGGCTGTTTATTCATGTGGCTTGTGTTAAGCTGAGTGCCTTGCTGGGTCAAACGGCCACACTAATTGTTTGTTCCGTCCGCCCTCCGCTGCTTCTCTCACCTCTCTCCTAAGCCATCGCTCCCTCGCGCCGAGTCTTTACTTCTCTCTCCGTTTTACCTTTTCGGTCTCAGCTAGACGCTTATCTTGCACGTTGTGTCGACAAAGAGCCTTGAGACGGGCAGCGGAGTAAAATGAAGGAGAGAGAGAGAGGGGAAAAGAAAAGGGGACGTAAGGGCAGGCATTTGCACTGTGTTTTTAGATTACTGTCTTGTTTTTTAATGAAAAGATATTGTGTGTGTGTGTGTGTGTGTAGCAGCTGTCTTGTTGCCTCTGCATCATTGACATCCAGTTTTTGGTCTGCAGGCAGGAAAGGCACATGGGCGTGCTGGGCTTTCACATGCAGTTAAGGCTTGATTTGTACGCTCCCCTTTCTTCCGCTGTGTGTGCGTATAATTCGCTTCCCATTTCGTGCACCCAAAGAAAAACTTGCATGTGTTGTGAGCCTGCATGCATCCGTCTTTGCGCATCATGCTCTCTGCCTGTGTGTGTGTGTGTGTGTGTGTGTGTGTGTGTGTGTGAGAGAGATGTGTGTTTGTGTGGACGTGCATTATTCATAGTTCCATTCCTTCCAAATGTTATGCTACCACTTAAAGTCCCTGCATCAATTCATTCCGCAGCTGGAGAGAATGCGATGCGCCGCTATGTTAGACAAACATCAGCTCTGACATTCAGAAGACAAATGCTGTTTCAAAAGGAGCTGGCGAGGTTGCACTCCGTCCTTTAACCTGTGAATACCTGTTTAAATAGTTAATGCATCGTTTGAGTCATTTGCACCGAAGACATTTAGAATAAAATGTCCAGTCTGGTACTATTTTAAATAACATGGTGTTATACCACTACATTTAGCACTGAGCACAAGTTGCAGAAAGAGATGTTTGTGTATTCAATACAAATCACCACCTCAATTGTCTTATTTATTTTTTCCCGTTATTTAAGTGTTCTGCTGTCACATCGTTGTAATCCTATTCCAGCACAAAAGAAGAAGCGACTTCCATGTGTTCTGTTGTTACTGAGAACTATTAGTTATTATAGTTATTGCCCACATAGGTAGGGCATTACATTCGCATCACGTGTGCCTCTCAGCGGGAAGGGAATGTGGTTTTACCCCCCCCCCCCCAACACCCCACACAACGAGCATTTGGAGGGTGGGAAGTGGTGATTTAGTTGGTGAATGGGGTGTTAATGCAATTTTAATGCATAGTGGAGCTTGATGTACAGGAGCCTTATTACCACCGCAATGAACTGCAAGTCTGTTTAATAGAAAATGCAGCTATAAAATAAAGCTACACAACTTAAATATGTATGTAACCATCGTGGCAAGTGCATTGCTGCTGTGTTGCTGGCACCTCTGTGCTCTATGGACTCTTTGTTAAGCTCGGCCGTGTGGGTAAGTCCAGCTTTCCTTCAAATGTAGCAGCTACCAAAGTCCAGGCGTCGACTGTGTTGGGTTTTTCTGCATGAGAGACAACGCGCTCCTCAGGGCTGTGAGGGCGAGACAGATCAAACGCACCCTGGGGAGCGTGGCGTGACATCCCACTGACAAACACGCAATAATACGCAGCAGGCGTCGCAACTGTGGGGGATCTGAGAAGTCGTGAACGGCTGTAAAAGTGAATTAGTTGGTTGTGTTGCTTATGTCACACACTTGCTTTTAATGTTATACCCTTAATCTAGTCAGCTATTCAGGCGTGTCGCCATGTCACATTTTCTCAGTGTGTCTCCTCTCGCTCTCTTTGAAATTTGTTCTATTTTTTGTAAATTCAACATCCCACAGTGCTGAAGCACAATGCAAGAATAGCACTGCATTAAAAACATAGCAATGCACTACTCAACTCCGTCTTTGTAAAACTCTCTAGAAACCTTTGGCTTCTTTCAGCTTTATGTTTTATTCACACACACACACAGCGATCAGCCGTAACATCCAGACAGCACGGCGCCCTGAGCTTCCCTATGTGCAACAAGCTGTGATGCTCTGTGTGTTCTGTCACCTTTCTATCAGAACCAGCATCACTGTTTCAGCAGTTTGAGCTACAGAAGCTCTTCTGTTGGATCGGACCACACGGTCCAGCCTT
>JAVQJF010123067.1:0-14642 GCA_036023855.1 Gadopsis marmoratus | reverse complement strand
CACACACACACACACACACACACACACACACACACACACACACACACACACACACACACACACACACACACACACACACACACACACACAGCTTGTGACAAGAACTGTGCCATCAATGCAGGGTGAAGCTGACAGTCTTTTGGGGATTGTCATGTGATGCAGCACCCAAACTACAGGTAGTTCCTATTGTTGTTGAGCCAGAATGAAATGAAACAAACTCAACATGTTTGGCAGTGTTTAGGTACTGAGAACCACGTCTTGCTTATTGATGGCTTGTTTAGAGGGCTGTCTACGCCAAAATATCGGCTTTAAAACGGTGCAGTTCCTTTAAATATGTCTCGCAACTGCCAAATGGCAGAATAATGAAATAATATTTAAAGGATTAGCTGAAAAGCTTACTAAAGAATAAAAAGCATGTAAATGTTAATGCAGGTATACTACCAGGTAGTTTAACATAATAGAAGAAACTAAGGGAAGGAGGTGAACAAGGGGTAACTGTTTCCTCCTCTTGTAACAGTGTTCTCAGGAACAAGCTGGAGATGTCTTCCCCAAGGTCCAACCACCGTGCACATTGACATTAAGACCGGAGAACAAAACTGTGTGTGTATGTGTGTAACAGGATCAGCATGTGTGCCACTCAAGGTTAAGTGATGTAGACTGAATGAGTTACCAGAGTTTGAGTGACTGTGTGCTGAGCGGTCCCCAGTGTCCCTTTGCATTATTAGCTTCTATTTGAGAACAACTGCTTTGTGTGTGTAATGCGTGTGTGTGTGGTACCTTCTTCGGGTCCATGGTGGCTCTCATCCAACACCAGACTATTCATGCATTTAAGTTCCCAGTCTTGGACCTCAGTATTCCACAAGGCGGGGACCAAAACGGTGTACTGGGTCCTGCAGACGGAAGTGGGGTGTGGAGGATAGAGAGAGGGTGGCAACAATTATAATGGGTATTGATTTCACAAGCTAAAAAAAAGAGGGTGGTAGCATGAACAGACAGTATATAAATGTCTGCAAGGGTTCATGCAGCTTTTTAAGGGTAGAATTCAAGCACCTTTTAAGGTACCTAAACCAAAACATTTCCACTCTCAAAGTTCTTTAGAAGCTATAATCAGGCCCTGACTAGTCTGAATTGATCAAATCCAGTGGTGAGGTGAGGAGATGATGGAGGATCAGAGAAACTCATGAGAAAACAGAGACACAGGAGAGAGAGGGATGATAAATGAGTGACATGTGATTCAGATGGATCACATGCTTGAGCTATCCATCCCAGTATAGCATGATAGATAGATGGTTGTGGACAGCAAAAGATAGGGTGCTTGGGAGAGAATGAAAATGGAGGAATCATGGGAGAAGAAGAGTTAATGATGTGTACAAGTTTCCTGATCCCAGCAACCATTTCACAGATGGTGACGTGCAACTGGTCGTAATATAACATACAATAAACCATTCATTGGTAGATGTCATCCCATTTCTTTTTAATTTGTTGCACAACTCTGTATTTAAACTGGATAGTTTTCCAATGGATGTGATGGCCCGTTGCACCAACTTCCTCGAAAAGCGACTTGGATATGAATCACACTAAATAACACACTCTCTTTATACCTTAGCATTCAAACACAGACTAAAACTAAACTTGCACAACTGATACAAAAACATCAGTTTGATATTACTTAGGTAGTCGACATCAGTTTGATCAACCCGTATTAGCAAGTGCCACCATTACACAGTTTGTCCACCAGAGAGCAGTGACACGATTATTTTTACACTGTAAAATGTAAAATGACCTGCTTAATATGTATCGTCACAATAAAATTTTTTATTAAAAAATAAAATCAATAAACTCTGTCAATATCGGCATCAAAATTTCAGCATTGGTTGATATTTAACATTTCTTCACTTTTCTGTAGCATGCAGCAGTCTAAACATTGTCACGTTTGGACTCCTTTTGAATGTATTTGTGCGCTTGCTGCTATTATTGTTATTGCTCTGATTATTAGTATTACTGTTATTATATTGCTACTAGTATTTGTATAGATGTTAACAACAATGCCATTACTACTGCTGTTGCTTTGCATCTATGTGGAACTGTACTGTGCTGCTGTGTGTTCTTTCCTCCTGCTTTCCCTCTAAACCCCCTCTCTCACCCTCTCAACCCAACTGGTCGAGGCAGATGACCACCCACCCAGAGCCTGGTTGTGATTCTGCTCGAGGTTTCTGCCTGTTAAAAGGGAGTTTGTCCCTGCCACTGTCTCCTTTAGCTGCTCTTGGTGGGAATTGTTGGTTCTCTGTAGATAAAGAGTCAGTCTAGACCTGCTCTACATGAAAAAGTGACCTGAGATAACTTTGTTATGATATGGCGCTATATAAATAAAACTGAATTTAACTGACCTTGATTGCTCAACAGCTCTCACCATTCAGGTCTAAATGGGAAGTTAAAAAAAAATCTAAAACGCATATCATGTCAAAAGAATGAGCAGCACAAGCAAGAATCTGAATGCATTTGAGAATTTTGAAAAGTTAAAGAGAAGGGAAAAACCTTTATTGCCCTTATTGAAGACAGCCTTATAGGCATAGGAGGAGAGGGAGAGGGAGAGGGAGGGGCAGAAAAGAGTAAATGAGAACATAGGGGAGGAGGGACAGCCCAAGGAGGTTTATAGGAATTGAGCATTACAAAAAAGAGGGGGGGTGTAATCAAAGGAGAAGGAGATAGGACTGGTAGAGGGCACTAAGACAAACAGAGTGTATAGGGAGTGAGTGGGAGAAGCTATAGAGGGGGAGACAGAGAGAGACAGGACTGGGCACAGGAAATATGGATGAGGAAAAGCAGGTGGAGAAAGGGAGAGGACAATAAGTCAGTGTGGATGTTGTAGGTTATATGGGAACTAATGATTAAAATAACAGTGTTTTGTTTTTAACCATAATACAACAATTCAATTCAGTTTCAGTCTA
Organism: Gadopsis marmoratus; assembly: GCA_036023855.1. NCBI lineage: Eukaryota > Metazoa > Chordata > Actinopteri > Centrarchiformes > Percichthyidae > Gadopsis > Gadopsis marmoratus. The sequence goes on along the minus strand of JAVQJF010123067.1, from coordinate 11,694 downwards.
CATCGTCACCTTTAAAACGTATGATGGGATGAGTCATTTCCAAGGTTTATCATCAGAACTCAAGTGGCTAATAAAAGAATTATTATCTGGAAAGCAAAATAGATCCTATTGTATAGCTGAGGTTCATGGGAATGTCACCAGTTTCGCAGGTATTTAGACATAAACCAAAGTACTGGACAAACTGTAATACTGTCCTGTGACGGCCTCGGCCTCTGTGAGTTTTTGTTCTGTTATTTCAGATATTTGTTTTTATCCAAAAAACAAGCATGAACCAACAATTAATGATAACAACACGTAGTCCATCCTCTCTTTCCAACCTGTAAAATATGACACGTGCACTGCTGTGGTCGCGGTTCGCACATCAGGCCAACCTCCCATTTTTTTGGCTCCACCTGGGTACTAGCTTTTCGGGTTCCGAATAGGGATGGGCATGAGTACTCGAGCAATCATTTTGGACATCAGTATTTGTTCAACATATAGAGTAAGTGAACTTCTGTATCATAGAAAAACTAGTTAAATGATGACCATGTGTGTATTAAGCACTAGGTGAAATCAGCATCTCTCATCACCTCCCTTGTTAGCACGCTAGTAAAGTTAATCACCCACAGCTTTTTAACCCCCCAAATTAGTGAAGTTACCGCAACATCTTAATGTTTGTGGATATGGGTTTTCTTTATGCAGGCTAATCTCTACAGTCTGTACAGCACAGAAAGGCAGGTTAACCCTAACCGCTAACTGCATTTTTGCTTGGGTGTTCATTTTGGACCCTATTTTTACATTAGGTTGTGTTTTGGGAGTACTCAAATATGGAAATGACTTAAAATGTTCCAAACAAATTTATCTTTGGTCGAAATGCTCCGAACAGTCCAAAATTAGGCGTGCAAGCCGGAAAGGTTGGTGGAAAAGGGGAAACGGTGCTGCTCCTCCTGCTGTTTAAACGCCTAGATTATTTTTGCTTGCTCTCTCTCTCTCACACATCATCGTCTAACTTTTTTGTTTGGTTTTCCTCAGATGACATGATGGCACTAGATTAAAAGTTAAGGAATCACAATTCATTCTGAGGGAGACATGAATGTGTGTACCACATTTTATGGCAATCCATCCAACAGATGTCAAGACAGCAACAACAAATGTTAACCTACTGGTGAGGAAAAGTCAGGAGAGCACCCAAGTCATTACAGTTTATCCTCTGGGCACTGTGGATACCTGTAACAAATTGAATGGCAATGCATCCAATTGATATTTCTGTCTCGATCAATGTGGTGGACCAACCGACCAAACAATGGACAGACTGACATTAGCATCCATAGAGCCCCACGCCACTAGCATGGCTAAAACAGATTGGGTGAGGCAAAGTGGGTAGTATTCTTGAATAAAAGAGGAGAACTCAACAAACTGTGCTCAACAGATCTATACGGACCAAAGGTTTAACTGAGGATCAGGAGAAAGAAACACCAAAGTGTTAGAAAAACAAACGGGTGAATACATCCATCCATAGTGTGTGAAGCTGCTCTTTGACTGGTGACGTAGGGTGTGCTGGGAGTCATTGTTGCAACCTGTGACTGAGGTGACAGCTGATTGACAGCCCAGTGTAGACAGACGGACACGTGAGATGGATGAGCCTCTCAACCAACCATTAATCAGAATGGCCTATATGGGTTCATGACAACTCCTATTTATACCATTCACAGAGAGTAAAAGAGCACAGACCCCTAAGTAAAATTAAGAGAGGTTCAAGATCTCGCCTCGCCCCCCTCCTTCATTTGTCTTTCTCTCTCTTTCTACCCCCCCTGCCCAATTAGTCTACCTTCTTTCTCTTGCTGCTTTTCTCTGACCCTCCATTCATCTTCCTTTCTCTGTTTTACCCCACTCGCTCCCTTACCCTCTTTCTTCAACAGTATCTTCCCAGTGTAAGAGGATCCTGCACTGGGAGACAGTAGAACCACTTAGCGTCGACTTCTGACCAGGGTTTCAAAATGATGCCAAGCAGGCAACAAGGACTTCTCAATGTGAAGTGATGGCAGGCTGCCCACTGAACACCAGAGCTGGAACAAAATGGGACTGTCAGTGCTGCCCTTGATGCACGCATATACAAACAGAAGAAGCGCTTCACACATGGATCGAAATGCGCCGTTTCTGTCCTTGTAGCACAGAAAACCTAGCTTGCATAACACATCTGTGCTATTAAGTGTCTATGGAAGCCAGATATAAAACATTGCAAATAAAGCATTAAAATCAACTGGTCAATTAAACAGTTGTTAGTCTGTTCCCCACACTAATCCTGAAGATTTGTCCTTCGTAATACACTTTGCAAGTCATTGGTGCCTTCTACCCTCTCTGGCTCACGGCAAAGTGCTTTATCACTGCCTGTGACACAGCTACGTTTATGGAAACTACTTGGCTGTGTAGCCACCATTTATAGAGTCTACTGCAGATCTTTGTCCAAGGTAAACAAACTGAGGTCCAAATAGTGCGGCCATTTCTCCAATGAGAAACACACATGAGTGTGAAATGTACGTAGTTGAAGGGAGCTTATCTATTAAAACAAATACAATAAACTGCATTTTAATAATCACTGTGCACCAGTCCGTCTTCCACGCACTGGCTGTATACACAAACCCGGTGACCCTGCTGAGTTGCCATAACTACTGCTCCACGTCAACAAAACATGTCCGTCGGCATGTGACGTTTATATTCAACATAGTGAGAGACAGACAGAGGGGTGAAAGAAGCTAATTTAGCATAAAGGATGTTTAATCCAAACATGTACAACAACAACTACAGCAAAACAATGACACTCTACTTTTCATGGAATGCTTGGTGTCAAAATATGTCCAGTCCTGGCGAGCTGATTGATATTCATGAGCTGCCTGGGGTTTTTTTGTAATTTAGGACCAAGACTAAAAACTGAACGCTCAGCTCTGAGAACTGCGCTGCACATTCATCAGAAGGCTTTCAGCACATTCACGGGGGTGTTCTGGGACAACAATGGGGGACGCGGGTCTCAGACAACATATCTTATGGTATTTTGTGCAGATTATGGACAGCCACACAAATATGTGACGATGAAAAGGATAAATGAGAAAATGTATGGGTTTGTGTGTGAGAACCAACACAATGTCTACACACCAGATAGTGTACATTAATAATGCTGTCCCATGGTCACCTTCACTTTACTTACACATCAACAGGTACTCTCAACAGCAGGGGTGACGCTGCCCCCTCATCTTTCAGGTCCATCAGTCGAGGCTCCAGGACGCCAATGATAGTCAGAGGTGACAGGCCTGAGGAGAGGAGGCAGGATTTGATGACTGCTGTAACATATAATAATGCTGTCAATGGATACCAAAACATTTGGTAACTATTTACCAAATTTTGTAAAAATAGGAGCCAGGTTTAAAAATACCAGAGTTGCCCTTTAATACAAAGTAGGTGTGAAAGAGAAAGATTGAGAGGGTGAAAAACAATTAACACTGTGAGGTATCAACCCATTAAACCAGTCAGATTAGCCCGCAATCTTTTCCCTGACATTGTTAACTGAATTATGCCCACATTAATATTAATGTTTTAAAAAAAGTCACAGTAAAGCAATAGCTGTTGTCTCAGACATTAAAATTATTTTATTAAAAAAAATGTTTTGCCCCCTCCACACTGAGTGGTTTCATTTGCTTGCTTGTACATTTTTGCATGCGTGTGTGTGTTAACATACCGTGCAGAATGATGAGATCCCAGACAGCCAGGACAGAGTCCCAGCAGGGCAGGGAAGTGAAGAGAGTGAGGAACCATGGCATCACAAAGTGGACTGATAAGACTCCCACTGACTCCTGCCGGGAGGTTGGGAAAACAGGGAGGGCTTATTTGGCATGACTACACAATTTATTCAAGACTTGTTTCTCTGACAATTTCTGTCAACTGTACTCTTTCTACGGACACGTTCAGCCACGACATGTGGTTTACATTAGTTTAGACGCTTTAATATTAGTATAATGAACTTCTTAAATTAACGACCATCAGCTTCGCAGCATCTGAGGAACAATGTACTCGTCATGTTCAATGCTTGTAACAGGGGACACATGTCTTACAAAATAATATTAAATTATTATGGGTCCTTCATGTTTAAGCCTGGCATTCAAACAGCATTCAGTCTGTCTGCTTAGGCCTGGCTGTAAACACAACAATTGTGTTTACAGCTCGCTTGCCTTGACTCTGCTGAACAGATCTATTACAAAGGAAATGCTGACCACTGATCTCTAATAAGTCTTTTTCTGTAAGGGGGTAAAACTATTGTGCCTACAATAAGCCCCTGTGGTGGGTGTGTGTGTGTATGTGTGTGTGTTTTGGATCCAAAAGAGCAGCTTTCCTCCCAGGCCTGCTGAGTCCATGTGAAGTATAACAATATCTTCAAAGGTGCTTGAGCAGCACAAATGATGGCAAGTGAATGCATCAGTGTGTGCAAACGCTCTTAGACAGAAGATTTCGAACGGAAGGGAACTAAGCTGCAACTGCAACATGGCAAAGCAGAATGCACAGAAGAATGCTCGCTATTCTCAAAAGCGTTATTGGGAAAACGCCAGCTCTGTGAGGGTGCGCTTAGACACAGTGGTGCCGTGAGATAAATGCTGACGTAAAGATGCTAACATGCTCACGATGGCAATGCTATCACTTTGATGCTCAGCAGGTATACTGTGTACCGTGGTCACCTTAGTTTAGCATGTAAGCATTCTAGCATTTGAGAATTAGCGTGAGACATAAAGTCCAGCTGAGGCTGATGGGAATGTCAGTTTTGCCAGTATTTGGTCTCAAACCAAACTTTTGGACAAAGATAGACTTTGACCTGATGATTGATTAAGTGACAAGTTTGGTGAATAGATCACCAAAGTTATTACAATTCATCCTGTGGTGGCCATGAATGTCTGTACAAGAATCTATAGCAATACATCCAATAGTTTTATTGATAAGATTTTTCCACCTATTGTCATGTAAAAAATACAAATATGTAAAACTTTGGGAAATGTGAGAGGATTCATTTTTTAAGCTCAAAATCACCTCAAATCAAATGTCCTAAATGCTCCCAGTAGTTGAAAATAAGCAGGGTTCTTACATGGCGAGAACAGCTGATCATGTTTCTGATCTTAACCCAATATTATATACACACATATACGAGGCAGATGGGGAGAAACACTAAAGAGCTGCTGATAATCCAGTTTCAATAAAAACAAAACAGTAGCAATAAATGCTACTGATATGTTTGCAGTCTGGTTTCCACTCAGATTTGAGTGTTTCTCATCCAATTTCCAACTGTTTTAAATATTTAAAATACATTCAAATACAGCTCATTAAAAAAACTAAATAATGAACACAAAATATATGATGACAATGGAATAGAAAATGTGTAATTAATCTGAAAAAGATCCTGAGACTTCCTGAGCAGGGAAGGGACTGATGCAGTAACTCTTTCTATTAATAGCCCTCTGCTTCCATCAAGTGGTCACATTATGTACTGCAGATATCTTCATTGAAATACTGAAAAGGGCGTGGGGAGGAGTGACTGAACACATGTTCAGCTCAAATAACAATAAGTGGACATGTAGAACAGGGCCAACAACCTGATAATAGACATTTTAACATTGTATTCTGAGAATCCCACACGTGTTATAGATACAGAATACAGTGAGCTCACGTACAAGTAGGTCCAGAGCGATCTGTCTGAAGAGTGCGACGTCGTCAACAGAGTATCTGGGCTCAGGGCAGCTGGAGGTCTCCTGGTTGTTCAGACCCAGATCGGTTTGGGTGTCACTCAGTGTGGCGATTGCAGACAGGTCGCCGTACTCCCGGTTCCACCAGGAGCCCTCGCAACTCTGACAAGCACGCACGTCTGTTGGAGAAAGCCCAGTGTTAGAAATCAATGAATAATATTTCTGCTGTGAATTAATGACAGAGTCGGGGGTAGGGACTATCGCTCAGTCAGGCAGCGAATAAATGCGCAGCCAACCTGGATTAGTTAAAACACCAATGATATCATAGTTACGGGTAGTAGGGATGGGGGAGTTGAAGCTTTCTGAAGGACTGAGCCAAAATGGCGACATCTGCTTACGGAGCCTTGATGCCGCATTTACAGGAAGGATTAAATCCAAGACACACGGTACAATTGTATGGTCTCACCGCTGTCTTTCTTTATTGACATTTTGATCAATAAGAGTTGTATCATATAAAGTGGCCACTTTTAAACAAGAGTCTACAGCTCTGCTTTTAAACACAAACCAGCACAACACCCCTCTGGTACAAGAGTGACATGATGATGCCTCTTTTGAGGGGAGTCACATGATTTCTGGCACTTTGAAGTGAGGCATCTGAAAAGTCGATACTATGTCAACTACTAATGTCTGGTTTTTTCCAACTAACAATCTAAAGCCCACAAGATATTCAGCTGGCAAATCCTCACATCTGAGAAACTGAAACGAAGGAATTTGTATCCTTTTTTCTTTTTGTTGCTCGTTTTGCTCCACAAATGGATGAAACAATTAATTAATTTCGAAAATATCTGTGGATCATTTTTCTGACAATCGATTATCAATTAACCGGCTAAAAGAACAGTGGAACGAACGCCAACGTGCACACGGTTGCAGTTGATTTTTACAATGATGACATTGACATGTTAAAGAAATATTTTGAAAAGATGCAGAGATGGCCGTCTTTCCTACCGAGTTAACTTAATTCTGGATATCGCTGCCTCAATAAAGGGTAAGTGAGTCTTAAAGTATCTGGGGGAACTGTTCCCCTTCCAGTGAATATCACAGTATGCAACATTTCCAGTGCGCGTCTCATATTTTCCTTGGTGGTGGAAGTCACTGGTTTCCCTCAGACTGTCAGACTGTCTCGCAGACTCGGAGTAATACCCATCATGATACATCGCTGGATGCCTATGGGATCACGATGTTATTTGATCCTATAGACGCTCCACAGTTCAGCCACGACAGCCTAACATTGCTGTTTGATGCAACTTCAAAAAGCTCTGTCCTAAGGCCTTTATTAGTCTCTGACTCTTGAGAAAGTGGGAAAAACAGTCAAATTCCTCAAAGCTATACTGCACCTCTGAACTATCTCCTTAACCAAATCACACACTTAGGCTTTCCTAAGCGATATCTTTTGGATCACTAATGTAATAACTAAATATTTTTTTCACCTCCATTCACTGAGCCTCCCCTGAAACTGTTTGTGAAGCTTCATCAGTGGAGCAGTTTATATTATTACCCCTAATGAACTAACTGCTGCCTTCAAAGGTTAGTGTACTCTGACAAGACGGCACCAATTCAGAATCGCTTTATTTATTTGTCATCAAATGTTTAATAAAAACTGGAACAATACTGTAACCGAGCGTTTAGTCGGGCGCCTGTACTGAACAGAGATGTAAAATAAAAAACACGGAGAACTCTTGGGTCGGATCTTTACGTCTCTCCTCGAGTCTCCACATTGCACCCACCACAGCACTTCCGGTCATCCCATCACAATAAGAGCCCCCAACTACACAGGATGCCCCCCTGTGACCCGGAACTTACATCAAGCAAAACGTCACAAACATACCTTACAATACTGTAATTGGTCCCGTTGAGCTCAAACTTCACAAGAGCCCAACTTGAGACGCACGTCGAACCAAACAGCAGCCTAATGCGTCACAACTGAAGAGCGCTCACCTGTGCACAAGCGAACGCTACCAATTTACCTTCACCTGCTAGGACAACTTGACTGGCGTGTTCTGTTAACTAATTGCCGCCAACAGAATGGAACATAATATGGGCGTGACGCCAGAATAGAAATAAAGTGAAACTTGTGTTCACGAACTTCACAGCACAACCCCAGACAACGCGAACCAAAAGCTAGCTTGGTACAGCTAGCTACCACGCGCTGACGCTGACGTCGCCCCGCCCCGCCCCTGTACTCGTGATGTCGGCGGTGACGTTTTTGGGGCCTTACCTTCGGTAATAGCGAAGCCGAATTGATCAACACGCAGGTTCTCACTGCGCCTCGTACGTGTAGAGCTTCTCCTCCTCATAGTTAGAAAAGACAGCTGTTTCAACAGTTACTGCAGTCAACAACAACAATAATGTTGTTGTTGCCGGTCGTCTTTTTCGTCTTCCTTCGTTCTTCTTCCGCCCCCTTCGTATTTATTGGCGGGTCGCAACCAAGTTAACGGTGCATACCGCCACCTACTGTATCGGAGTAATAGCAACTGTGATTAGTCCAAAAACAAAACAAAAAAAAACAACACAAAAACATCTCAGCTACGTCCTTTTCCCCAGACCGCCTTGCATGATGTGCCCTATCAACTCCCTTCTGATTCCCCTGAAGTCCTGTCCTGTGCTCAATACTGATTTTAAACTCCATCCCTCTCCCGTCTCATGTACTATAGTTCTTAATGTCTCCCTTTCTGAATTATATTTGCTACAATGCATTATAATGTGCTCCACATCTTCCAGAGCATCACAGGGTGGGTCACCTCTGACATTGTAAATTCCAAATCCAAACATGAATCCACTCCATCTCCGGTCCTGTTCACTTCAGGGGTTTTCACTTAATAGCTCCCTCTTCCTCTGAAGGTGTCTGCCCTCTAGATGATTCCCACTGTGCACACTTGCAAACATGTTCACAAGCAAATTAGCCTTCTCTTCATTAGTTTGTTTCTGATCGACTAGCGCCGGAATTTGACCAGATGATCTTTTCCCACCCATTTTCTTCAACATTGTCCATAACTCTTTTATTTGGATATCCCCTCCTATGCTCGAACAAAAGCAGAGTGAGAGCAGAGTGAGTGCAATTCAAACACTTCCAAATATCTTTCTTAATCTTAGACTTGTTTAAACTGCAGATAAGACCTAATATTTTCTACATCTACCTGACTATACTGCAATTAAAACTTTAAATGATGAACCTTATCACCCTTGCTGAGACATACAAATACTTAGGAATGTGTCTGTACTTCATTACAGACACATTCTGTACTGTCATGCTGCCCCATCATCACTTTCGCAGTTAAAGCCTATTTATCACAGTGTGCTTTATGTTTGACACTGATGACTAATTTTGTTCTCCTCATCACTGCTCTCTGTATCACACAGCGAGGAAGAAGGAATATTCAGTGTGAAGATGCACTGTTAAACTTCGTAAAGATTAATTGTACAGCATGTTGTCTGGAACTCTATCCTGCAAACCTTAAAGCAACAGCTTACATGTACCGTCTGTCCATAAGTCAAACATGTGTGTGCAAGTGAGAAGACCAGGTTCCTGTACACTAGAGAATTACAGGTATCTATGTGTATTATAGGTCATACACATGTGCGAGTTGTCCAGGCTGTGTTTTAGTAGGCTACCAGGATACTACATACATAAATGTGATAACAGCTTATCTGAGGAGACCTCTTTTCTTAAAAATTCTCAGCTTATAGTACCATCTGGACACAAAAAAAAAATATTTTCACAAAACATGCACATGAGACTTAAATGTTCTTTATTGTGGTGATACAAAGCATAATGCCTATATAATGCCTTTGTTTGGACATGATCTTTATGTCTATAACAGATTAACAGGCAGCATCCATTGCCAGCAAAGGATCACTATACTGAACAACAGTAGATTATAAACTACTCATTGATAACTTTCCTTAACTGATGCTCTTAATAGGTTTATTGCATAATTGTGGGTTATTTTTGAAGTGATAACACGTTTTTAAAGGATGAACACTGTAGATCTTTGTCATTCTGCAGGGACTTGGTCATTTCTGCGTGTCTCCACTTTGTATATTGTCTGGTAGCCGTCGTCCCAGGCGTACAGCTGCTTGTCTCCGGGGTGGTAGTGGATGCTGCTGTGGCTGGTGTAGCGCTTTGGGAAGAACATCACAGGACTCTCATCACTGCAGATGGACGGTGCAGAGAGCAGAAAATGTTTAATCAAATTAAGAAATCACTTCAGCTCTGAAACCATAATGATGTGTATGCAAAGTGTGCTTGTGTGAATATGAATAAAAGGTATGTTTGGCACTGTGACTGAGCATTTTGTTGACCTGTTTCTGTTTTTCTGTGTACTGCATGCTCATGTGCATGGTTAATTATAAGAATGCGTGTTTGTGTGAGTGTCTGGTCTATACTGTATCTTGTTATCTTGACTCTCTGTGTGTAATCCAACCTGTGGATGGTGTCATGGATGTCGTAGAGACACTGTACGGTGGAGCGTCCTCCATAGCGTGTGTTGTAGACCACATAGAGGGTCCCGCATATTAGGAAGGCTCCTTCAGCATCATGGCTTCTGCATTGCGTATCCCAGGTATATTCTACTGCCAAAGTTCCTGAGGTAGAAACAAAAAAACAAACGTTCTAATTAGACCGTGTTACGTTACCTATACAGTATGTACCTAGGGGTGGTATGCTCCACCTTTATCCAGTTTGGTAATGACCAGGTTTCCTCCATAATCAGGGTCAGCATGGATGACCCAGAGGCCGAGCTCATCCACAGCCAGGTCCAGGTAGGTGTTAGAGTTTAGACTGTAGACTGGTAGACGTCCTGCTCCTGGTAGTAGTGTACTGTCCACTACTGTACTATTCAACAGGTCTACCTTTATGGGATGGAAACACATGGAAAGAGACAAATTCAGAAATGCTATCATGATAGTTTGGATTTCTTTTCAGTAATGTCAGACATGTTCTAACCACAGAACTGTATGTGTACAAACAAGACTAGACCTCTGTGTTGCTGTACGTAGGAACAGTGTTTCTTTTAGCTAAATGCTAACGTCAGCATGCTAACAATGACATGGCAATGCTAACATGCTGATATATAACAGATAAAGTTTATCATGTTCACCATCTTTCAAGTTTAGCATGAATGGATGCTAATGTTTGCTAATGGCAACTAAAGACAAAGCACAGCTGAGGCTGATGGGAGATTCGATTTGCAGGTATCTGGTCATAAACCAAAGTTTTTGGACAAATTAAAATTTTGACTTCACGATGGCGAAATATACAAAGACAAAAGATCACCAAACCATATTACAATTCATCCTGAGGGGAACATGTACCAAATTTCATGGCAATCCATCCGAGACATTTCACTGAAAACCACAAATGTCTGCCTCATGGGGGCGCTAGAGGACAAGTTAGGATCACCAAAGTCAAGAAACATACTTTTTCCCAGTACACTTTCTGTAGCAATTACATGTGCTCTAAAGCACTTAAAGTATCATGAGAATAGTCAGCTCATTTCACTGGAACAAAACTGTTTCTATTGGCATTGTTAGAGCACTGACCTCAGCAAACACAGAGCAGCAAAGAAAATAGGACAAAAACCAACTCCCCAATGACTAAGCTATCTGAAGTCAGTCTCCAGCCAAAAGCTGCACAGCAGTTCTACTTCAACACTGTCATGAAGTCAAAGTCCCAAGACAGTGAATTGCAATCAGCAGTCAGTAACTGTTCCCAGTAACTGTTTGCTAGCAATGTGAATCTCCCATTTGATCAGTGAATAAACCAACTATTTTATTCAACCCCTTTCATATTTTACAAACACCAGTGCAAATCAACAAAGAAAGGCCTTGTTGGGAAACACACACACACACACACACACACACACACACACACACACACACACACACACACACACACACACACACACACACACACACACACACACAAACACACACACACTCA
>JAVQJF010123066.1:0-40172 GCA_036023855.1 Gadopsis marmoratus | reverse complement strand
ATCCCAGCTAACATTGGGCGAGAGGCAGGAAACACCCTGGACTGGTCGCCAGTCAATCGCAGGGCAGACAAACAGACATTTAGGGGACACACACACACCACATTCATACACCGATGGGGACACAGTTAGGGGAAAGTCAATAACGATAAAATATATAATATAATAAAAGTATAAGTAGTTGTGATCTCAGCGTTGAGCAGAATTATCCCGTATTTTGGTGTAAAGGCCAAAGCTGCGCTTCGACGGTAACTCAGTGTTGCCTTTGCTTCCCCCCCGTTGATGTGTGATGTTGGCCACGCGAAGCTCCGTTCAGCCGCGATCTGTGGGGACGTCGGCAGTGGAGCGGAGGGTGATTACAGTAATTGAAATGTGTTCTGTGGAGGGAACTTTAATTGTCTGAGCGGGCCTGTCGTGTGAAGTGATTTCAGCGTGAGGAGCTCTTTTGCTGTGTTCCACTGACCTGCCTGCGTGTGTCATGTTAATGCGACAGAGCAGGATTCAGTGGGAGGACGACTGGGCTCTGATGGTAGCTGTGCGTATGTGTGGTGATCATTCACGTACATCTTTACATTTTCAGGCTGGTGCCTGCCTCGTTAACTACAGACAGTAACACAGAGAGATCTATCGCTTCATTTGTCTTAGAGGAAGTTTGAAGCATACCGGTATTTCTCTTTGATTTTTCTTTGTATGAGGGCATCCTGCAGCTTCCACTGACGTTATGTTTGCCTGTGCACAAACCTTTATCATGCTAACACCTGTTTAAGCATATTTCTTCAAGCCTTTCTTGTAACAATAGTCCCGTTCCCAGACTTTACGTGCACTGACAGAGTTTTTGTTCGCTGAAATAGTTCCTCCGGACCTTCCTGGCCACAACTTCAGTGTAAGTACTGGGGGACAAAAATCCACAGTCCTCAGTAAAAGGACTTTGATGTTTAACAGAAAGCTCCTGCAAGGCTTCAGCAGCCAAATCAAGTTCTGAAAGTTGCCGTCTTTTAAGAATAACATGTCATTCAGTTCGGGATGAAGTTTACTAAGAAAACCTGCATTGAATTTAAGCCGGAGATGTTTTTGCTGGGAGGATTTTGATGTTATTAAGGGAACTCCTGGTCATTAAATAGCCTTCAATTTTGACTGTTTCGAGTGGAGAAATATAGGCACTAAATTGCAGAGACATTACTGTCTTCACCATGAGCCTAAAACCTTTTCAAACCGTTCACAGCCACAAGATTCTGCAGATAAACGACACCATATAATAGCTGGATTTTCAACTGGGATTACTAGAAGAGATTATTTACATCATCAATTCACCTGTTGGTTATTTTCTCCATTCATCATTTAGTCTATAAAATATAAAAATAGTCAAAGAAAAATGGTGTTCCCAGTTTCCTTCAGTTCAAGGTCACGTCTTCACATCGCTTGTTTTGTCTGTCCAACTATCCAAAACCCAAAAGAACCTTTTGGCACTTTTGTCTGCTCTGTCTTTAGCACTAAATGTGACCGTTTATTATCACAATACCTTTTGATTGCTCTGGCTCTCGCTGCTGTTCTCTGTCACTTGGAGTACAGGTGATTTTTATGAAGCTTTTAAATAAATGTGTCATATATCCACTGTACATTATTAGCCGAGGAATGACAAATGTATAAAGAAGATTGAAACTGCCGAAAAGAAATAATTGAGACAACATAAATTCGTATAAATACAAACAATGGGACACAAAATAACTCATTGATCAATCCCCAATGTCAGCTCTCGCTCTTCTTCGAGTTTACAAATGCCAGCGAGTGAGACTTGCATTTATTTTCTTATCAATTCAAGTCAAATTGCATTCTGCCTGCGAGGTGTGTTGTCAAAACACATAAGCTTTCAGATGCTGAAAAGCTGCGTAAGCGTTCTTGCAAATTTTGAATTTAGCAACCAAAGCTAATTTCCTTTGTTTATGAACATTGTTTCACGCTGTGTATTTGAACGCACTCTGTGGCCACTTTTCCAAAGATGTATTGTGGATGTTTGATGTCAGGGTTGGTGGGGGGGGGGGGACAACAAGCCTCTTGGTCAGGACGAGGCAAGTGCTCAGTATTGAATAAGAGGAGGAGGAGGTGTACAGGGGATTAATAAGCGTTTGTAGTATTAAATCAATGTGCCTGGGAGCTGAGGGCCCTGATTAGCATGACCCTGTCCTGCACATCAGCACATTCTGAGCTGGGGGAGGCTGATTAAGAGCCGATGCTAATTTCCTCTCAACCCTGTCAATGAAAGAGAGAAAGTAAGAAGGAGAGAGAGAGAGAGTGAGAAAGAGAGAGAGAGAGAGAGAGAGAGAGGATGAACTGTTAAACACAACGTTGTGTTATCGTTGCGCTCCCGTAAAGGTATTTTACAGGATAACCGACTGTTTTGCCCTAAAAACTTTGATGATTATCTTCTTCAAACTTCCAGCTGAAGAGGCATGATATTAAATCCAGAGCACAAGTTTTTTCTCTCCATGACACCTTCAAGCCTCCATAAAGTCCAAACAAAAATAATAGAAGAACAGAAAGTCTGATACTAAGGCAAACACAAATGACCGGTGAGCTGGTCTGTGCCTATTAATTTATCATAAAATACATTAAATAATACAAAACGTATTCAAAATAGTATGTAAGTTTTCGTGTTTTTTTTACAAAACTAAATTAAAGTTCTTGACACTGATCATGAGAAAAAGACAAATTGAAAATTAAATTTAGGAAATTAAAGCAACTGCCAGTCAGTGTGAGTCTCAGTTGCAGACAGTGCATGAAACAGACTCGCTACAAAGCTGCACAGATAACATTCCAATTATTTACCGCCTGGACTCCACAGTGGCACTGAGGAGGACTAGCTCCTGTAGAAACCGTGTTGAGTCTCATTAAGTTGTTTGTCAGCCGGCGCTGAAGAGTGCCAGCGCTCGGACGGACAGCAGCCTGAGCTGCAGCCGTGCCACTCAATGCAGTACACACAGTATGCGCTCCCACGCTGTGTCTCTGCAGGCATGTTGGCACGCATGCTGGCAGGACGACAGGGCCCGGGCGGGGCCAGCCAGCCTCCAACGCTCAACTCCTTCCCCCGGTTCAGGCACCAACAGGCCAGGCAGAGCGAGACACCGACTGCGTCTGAATGCTGCTGTGCTGCACAGACCTGCAGAAAAGGCTAAATGCAGCCAGTGTTACCTGCCAACAGTTAGATGAGAATATCGATAACACTCTCATATGCTGCATGTCTGTTCGTTGTGAGGGTACCACCAGCAGCTGGTTAGCTTAGCATAGCATTAAGACTGGAAACAGGGGGAAACTAGCCTGGCTCTGTCCAAAGGTAACAAATCCACCTACCAGCACTCGCTCACTAATGAACACATTGCATATTGTTGTTTAATCTGTACTAAATCAAACGTGTATTTGCAACAGGTTGTGCTAGCCAGGCTAGCTTTCCCCTGTTTCCAGTCTAAGCTAAACCGCTGCGGCCTGTAGCTTCAATTTTACCGTACAGACATTAAAGTATTGGCCTTCTCATCCAAGCATTACCAAGAAAGCTAATAAGCATGTTTCCCAAAAAGTTCAACCATTCCTTTAATATATGATTCACGACTCATTTCAAAAGTAATTTCTTCACTGTATTGTATTGTGACATTTGTTTCCTTTTCCACTCTCCCCTCCGCTCTTCGGTATCTCTGTGGCCTCACCTACAATCTGTATATGAAGGATCAGAGAAACCAAATAGTGACAATATTCAGTGTTCTCGCTCAATAAAATCAAAGTAGTTGAGCTTTCCTCCATCTGGGGAAAGCAAACTTGTGTGCCAATTCTCATTTCGGCTACTGACAGGAAAACAACCAGTGATTGTGGTGGTAAATAGAAAAGTGCCAATCATCACGAGGCAAACAGCCACCAACCAGTATAAATAGAAATCAGTTAGAGTTTGAGAAAAGCTGTAATTTTGGTCTTTATTTGCCTTCGAAGACTTCCTATTTTTTATACTACACATGTACCTCCCTGGGATTTCAGTCAAGATGCAAATGTACATAACCTCTATTCTGTAAGTAAAAAGCTGTAAACTGAGTCAAATCTAACTGATCTTTAACTAACGCCGCCCCCCTTTGTTACCGCCAGTCAAGCTTTCCGTTATAGCCTAGCATGTATGCAGTTTATAGTGATAATGCTGGCAGATCTAGCATCAAAATTTATAGTAATTTTTGAAATGATTGGTTTTACATTTCACACCCAAGTAAACAAAAGCAGGCTTCTTGTTTCTATCTGACGACTATGAGTTTTGCCGGCTGAAAAGATGACAGTTGTTGCTCGCAGATTACATCCACTGTAGCTAGCTGCTTTCAGCTAATGCTAATGTTAGACCTCTGCAAAGTGGCTGAAAGCTCTGTCTCCAGCTGACTTTTTAATATTTCAGAGAATAACTAGAATCCTGAAAAAGGTCTTAAAGATGCTCAATACTGAAACTAAACCTACATGTCTCAGACAGAACAATTAGCATCCTCTCCAACTAATGGTCTGTGACATGGAAAGAAAGGGGCAGTTTGTGTATTTCAGGGTAGAGCTATAGTCAGCCCCAGTATTTTATCATACTGTACTGTATCATAAATGCTAGTAGTTAAAATGTTATTTGTTTTAATGTAAACCTTGAAAGGTTTGGATGCTTCCTATAGAAAAACATACTGCCTGAACAGGCAACGCAGTGGTTAGATTAGACCAGTATTTTTCACTTTTACCCGAGCATAATTGATCAGTTATTGATCAGTTACAATTCTTTGCATCTTTGTGGAAAGACAAAGCAAAACCTGCTGTATCTAGTTGCACTTATCAAGCTATAGCTGGACAATCAATGTTTGAAGCGAATGGTCAATCGTGATGAAAATTATACTTTTTTTCAAGATTAATGACCAGAAAACGTGCTAAGACACAGTGCAATGTGTGAGATCAGCCATTAAAGTGCAGAGCTGGTGTTTAGCCCCAGAAATACTCCTTAACTGGGTGTCACAGGCATCTGGGTGTTGTGGGGGGGGGGGCGATGCGCCACTCTCTGTGAACGTGACCTCAACCCAAATCAAAACTGCGACCTCAGTGCTAATCAAAGGCCTCCCCAGAGCGTCCTTTGATGTGGCCCGAGGCGAGGGCGTCAGAAACACAAGACGCTGCGGAGGTCGCCGCTGTTATTAGCTGTTAGCACGGAGGTCAAAGCTTTCATTTAGACGGAGTCGTTGTTTTCCAGCAGCCGGGGATTGACAGCGTTTTACCTCACAGGAATTCTTCCCCAGGACTGTAGCCATCCCAACAGCCGTCTGTCAGAATAATGTCACCCTGGCTGAGATCATCGCCGTCCACCAGCCCTCCTCTATACGCTGTCAAGTTGTAACATATGCACAGTTAACAAGGGTCACAGTTGAGAAACTCCATTACCAAATGTATAGAAATAATCGCACACTACTAAGACTAAAACTGCACCATGAATAAAGTTTAAAAAGGCTTTTATTATCTTTTATCCCTAAGTTTTCACAGTTATTTATATAAGATAGTTAAAACAGTAAAATACTACTTATGCATCGATGCATTTGACTTAATGCAGGACTTATTTTTATATTTTTACATTGTTATCTTGGTACTTTTACTTAAGGAAATTACCTGAATACTTCTTCCACCACTGGAAAACTATAGTTTCCCAAAAATGGCTCCTCATGTGACCTTGTATTTAAGAAGATTTATAATCACCAATCGTCAAGTATCACAGTTGCTATTCATCAGTTTGAGAAAATGATAATATGACTACAATGGTAATTTAGACTCCTGCCAAATGTTTTCTAAATGATCACATTTTAATTGGCATTATCTTTCATTTATTTCAGTATTTAAGTTGACATGAGCTGCTGAACATAAAAAGTAAACTGAACATAAATCACATTTCATTGATAGTTTTTGCGCATGTCTGATCAATAAGAAACCTTCAATATGTCAGCGGTGGCTGACATTATTAGCCAATGGCTAATGTTTAATAGAAGGTCAACATCAGCTTCATATATCAATAAATCAATATATTTTTCTCACCATGTGCATGGACATGGCCCTTTTCACAGCATCCCCAGCAGAGACTAGTCCCTGTCTATCTGCCACCCTGTCTGCCTCCCCCCCGGGGTGCTGCTGTGCTCAAACATCCCTCCAGGCAGGATCCAAAACTCTGACAGGGGCTCAGCCGATCCTTAAAAGATGCAAAGCGAAGATGTGAGACCTCCAGAATGTGTTGAGAAATCGGTGGCCGCTCTCACAGCAGCAGCCTCACAGCCTTGGGGCATAGTTATTGTCCCGTCTTCCTCCATCGTCGGCCCTCACTGCGGGCAACAAGCTGCTCGGAGACACAGCTATCCAAGCTTCATACGTGCGCTATGTGAACACTGACACACTCAGTATTATGCAGAAGAACAGAGTGCATCCTAACATGAACAATCTGCAGGGACTTCAGCCTTTTCTGCCGAGGTAGAGCGTCATCAGCCAAATCCAGGGGCAGAAAATTGGAGCCTGATCCCAGGGAGGGCACAGTGCATGCTGGGAGGTCACAGTGAAGGTCACTGCACTTTTCTGTATGCCGCTAAACACAAAAGTTAATACAGAGTATGTATAGGAGTGGAGAAGCACTGCAGGCCAGTCGATCCCGGAAGCCATGCAAATGAGTTGGATCCTTTTGCCCTGGAAAGCTCCAACATCACTGCCATTGCTTTCAGGACTTCACAGAAGCGCTCCAAACCTGAGGCGCTTGTTCCGTAGAGACCAGAGTTCTTATATCTTTAGATACTGTGTGGTTAGAGGAAGAGTTCACATAATATGGGCTTTTTCAAGGCGGATACTGTTATGATACTTGATATTATTGTGCTAAAGGTGCCAGTAGTGAACATTTTGTGCTTTTTTAAGGGACCACCTTCACACTGACATTTATTCTTACAGGAAAAGCATTTAGACTATATAAAGGGACACTCTATTAAAAGTAATTTATTATTAACCGTTTAGAAGTAACCATTTAGTTTACTCTTATAGAGCTGTACGAACCCTGAAGTAAAGTTTTGAAATTGCACATGTTATTTTTTTTACTTTTCGAGGAGGAGAAGTTCAACCATGTTAATTCAAACAGATGGCTTTAAAAGTAATATATTTCAGCACTAAAACTAACTACTACTGTTACTAACTACTAAAACTAAACTTTATGGATTCACTAATGTTTTCAATTTCACAGCTAGGTATTCAGTTGCCTATACGATTCAAATCTTTATGGCTATTTGCTTCTATATGAAACAGATAAATATGAAACAGATAAATAGTATTCGCACAGTTTTCTGGCACATGAGGCTGTGTAAGATTGTAAAGGCTTAGCAACAGATTTAGGAACTAAAACAGACAGCTGTTCATTTGGACCAAAATGGACAAAATTGGACATTTTTCTAAGGATATTTTTTAACTAAATGAACTAAAAGGACCACGGTGACATCAGATTTACTGAATAAAGCAATGCCCATGAATGTCAGCTGCTAAGTGAAACAAAGAGGCAGAATCCCCTCATTGTAATCAGGTTTTTCTCTCTACATTTGCCTCCTAACAGAGCACCTCTGAGGTTTCTTAAACTTTCGTGTCACCTTGAGACCCCACACTATTAAACTGCCCCCACCGCCAAAAATCAATACATTTGGCTGGCCTTCTATCCCTCTTTTGTCTCTGCAAATGCAGCTGATGGATGAAAAAGAGCCCTGGTGCCCTCTCCCAGATAATATGCTGTGAACGGTCATGTCAATGTTTTCAGGGTTTACAGGGATGGAGGCATGAGATGGAGGGGGAGTTTAGGAAGAGCGATGAATTTAGAGCAGGACACAGGAGCAGGGTCAACTCTCAGGACAACTTAATATTTAATCAACCTACCTCACCGGTAACCCTAAACCCCACAATCCCCACTGGTCTTGCAAGGAGACAAGTGGGATGTGAGAGGGGGGGCGGAGAAAGACGGAGGTCAGGACGAGACGACACTTTATCTTTCAAATAGTCTTGTGCTTTGACTGAGTGCAAATTAAGTGGGCGAGAGCGATGGAAAAGAGAGGAAGAAAAGATGAGACGGGGGACATTTGCTGGGTGACAGAGACGTCGAGATGACTGTGCGCAGCAGACAGAGACAGACAGGTGAAGGAAAAATGGAGGACGGAGAATAACGGCATTAAAGTCTTCTTCATCATACAGATTGGAGCTGAGTCGCAGGGCTGTTTCAGGGAAAGGTTAACGAAAGTGGTAAGCACATCATGATGCTGAATGATGACGTGATGAACGGAGGTGGGACAGGGAGCAGAGACATTACGGTGTCGGGTCAAAGACACGTTCGTAAAGGTTCCTCGCCAGTGATGTGCATAGCCAGCTTAGCATCCTCACTCGTTTCCATCCCGTTATTGTAAAACAGATAGCTTCAGTCCTCTGTTTAGATTGAGTTTAAAGGTTTTGAACACAAAAGACACACAAATGTGAGGAAGAATATATTAATAGTTACATATTTCTTCACTGCTGTCCTTTAACCACATTTCACATCATTTAAATAGTTAAAATAAAAAAAGTCTCAAGCCACACAAGTACAGAAGGCCACAAGTGTCAAAGCTGGTAATAGTGATAAAGCGTTCAATTAATTGATATCTAATAGGACAGTAAAAACAGGAGTTAAAAGATTTTTACAAATGAATTAATTAATCCACTCATAAATAGGTCAAACTAAAAATCAATACATACATGATTAAAGAACAAAAGAATGAGTACCTAAATAAATGATAAATTCTAAATCTATTGGAAAATGCAGTTTTGAATGCGTAAAAAGAAAAGGTTAAAACCAGCCTCCATATTATACCCCATATCATATGGATTATTTATTTCTAATGACATTTACCATGTGTTTGGGCTAAAAGGTTCATGTCAATAGACTCGAATCAATTTATCTGTTTGGGTCCATTAAAGTGCATATTAGAAAATGAAACATCTGGCGTGCGCTCCTCTGGGGATCATGAAGGGTTTCGGCCTGTTGGCGGCACAAGCAGAAAGGTCGAGGGGTCACCTCAGAAATCATCAGTACTCCGCCTCTGGGGACCTAAAGTAACCACATGAACTGTCATCTCAATCTGGCCGGTAGTTGTCGAAATATCTACTCCGGACCAAACACATTGATGTCACTGTCCTTAAGACAATTTCACATTTTCCCCAAAACAAATGCACAGTCTGAAATGCGAATGGGTGCAGTTTTCACACACATGAACCTCTCGCAGCGAGGCTGAATACACAGTGAACATCCTGTGCCTCCTCCTGTGCTCAGTAAGTTGGAGGAGGTCTGGGATGGATGTATTGAGACTCGGTGTGGGGGATCCGTCTCCCGAGAAGAGTGACCCGAGTCGATTAGGGGCCACACATAGGTTCTGAGGATGGAGAGATGGGTTTGAATAAGAGGGGATGAATGAGGGGAAGAGCGGGTCAGTGGATGGGCAGAGATGGAAAACTGACTCAAACTGGACAGGATGGGTTGACCAGGTGTAAGTAGGCTTGACAGGTGATTAGAGGTGTGGTTGAGGCCTGGCCCTGGGCCTTGTGTTATAGAAATAGGTCCGGTCAGACATATTATTTAAGTGTTTGGGTTAAAGCACGAAGTTGGTGCTCCTCAAGGCACGAACAAGCCACCCAGGCAGCTGGGGCTCAGGAGGCAGGGCAGGTCGTCCATTAGTCCCGGGGTTGGAGGTTTGAACCCTGGGACTAATGGATGACCTGTCCACATGTCAAAGTGTCCTTGGGCAAGACACCGAGCCCTAAGTTGCTACCGATGGAGAGCAGCTTTGTCGCCATCGGTGTGAATGAGAACAATGTTTAAAGTACTTTTTGAACCGTTAAGGTTGAAAAAGTGCTATATGAGTTAAGTCCATTTACTGCGTGCCAAGTTGTTTAACAGTTTGTTGATGTGATGAATGGCAAATGCACTGCACTTTTGTACTTGCTTTTCTACCTTAACGGACAAAGCACTTTACAGTTTACCTCTTATTCACACACCCGTGGCAGCAGGGTTGTTATGCAGGGCGCTGGCCTTCCCGTCGGAAACAATTTACACTTCAGTGTGTGCTGAAGGACATTTTGTCATGTGGACAGGTGGAGCTGGGGGCGACACGCATGAAATTGCACTATAGAAACTTTGTTTGGTTGTAACTGGAAAAAATGATATTCATCATCAAACCTTTGTAATTGTGCGATCTGAATCAGATTTGTACATTGCTAGATATTGTGTTGGTATGTCCAAGACAGGAGGGACTCACAAGTCAACCTGTTTCAGTACATGTGGGTGTGGAGACCAGCAACCTTTGGAAAATTATGTTGTAAATAATCTTTATATATGGATGCATGCGGTACATACCTTATGAAGCAGCATCAGCACACAGAGCTTCTTGTGTCCAGCCAACCGTGGCCACCGCTTGGCGCTCTCCTCCACTGCTGCCTATCAGCCCGCCTGTGGGCTAAGGGTGGTTTTGCCAGCGAGCCGGCCAGGCGCCACAAAGCCTTAGGGTGTTGGGGGGGTGGGGGTTAAGCGAATCCCTGGTAGAGAGAAGGGTTTTGGGGGAAGGGAGCGATTAACGGCAGCAGGTAGGCAGGCAGGTCGGCTGCCAGGAGCCCCTGCAGGTCCCCGTGGAGGCATCAGCAATTTGGGGAGAAGCTGGGAAAGTGCTGAGGCAGCAGCCACGTGGGGAGATGTGGTGAAAATGTAACCAGCCTGATGAAAGTCTTAAGTGTGCATGTTAAACAGGAGCGAGAGAGAGACTTATAAAGTATGAAAGGCGGAAGGATGGCAGTAGGTGGCAGATTTGGGAGGCTTCCTCATTGTTTCCCCTGCATGACTCAAACAACAGCTGTCTGCGTCTCAAACTCCAGTGTGACTCTAATTTCACCTGATGCCTCGGGGCGCAGCGCATCTCTTCTTTGACCCTGGCTTGACCTGAAAAGCAACATCATATGCCTCTTCCAGTTTTTGCGTCGTGATAATTAGCTGCAAGGACGCTGTTTTGTTTCAAGGACGCGGGCTCCATCCCTCTGCACTGCGGCCCGCCTGGCTGATGCACAGGCCAGAGCCCCGTAGCACTTTTGTTGACCGTCGTTCACATGATGCGACATAAAGCAGCCGGCTAGCTCTGTGGTCTGCAGAGAAGTGCGCTGAGAGAGGGGGGGAGTCAAGCGGTGGGATTACATAAGGTTGGGTAACAAGCTCACTGTGGGGGTACACACTCACTAGACGGTGTTGATGGAGTCTTTCACAGGCCTGATGGGGTGTTGATTAGGATGTGCTCACACACAAGGAGCAGATGCTGAAAGGGATTCTAATGTGCGTTTCTCTCTTTGTATCTCGCCATTCCTTTCATCCCTGCACTCGCCGCTGCCATTCCCACTCTGTCCTCGTTGCCCCTTTGGCTGTTCTCCTCACTGTGCGAACACCAAATCACATCCCATTCTCCCTTCGCCTCCTTTCCCCCCATTTCTTTCTTTGTCGCTGTCCTCCGCCAATTCCCAGGTGCGGTGCGAGCCTCCAGCATCTTCCCCATCCTCAGCGTCATCCTCCTCTTCATGGGAGGTCTGTGTATAGCTGCCAGTGAGTTCTACAAGTCACGCCACAACATCATCCTCAGCGCAGGAATCTTCTTTGTGTCTGCAGGTGAGTCCAACCCCAACAACATAAGGCAGGAGGGCAGGGGTTATTTATTGTGGGGAATCAGTTCAATGTGCAGGCAAACGTGTCTTTCAATTGGACCGGTTTTTATCTTACCACAGTCCCTGGCTGCTTCCTGCAGCGGCTTCACAATAAAAGCCTTTCACTGGGTCATGAATGGAATCTTACAGAATCACCAGCAAAATATTTTAAGCAGTAATTTTAGATTATGAGATCATTTTTTATGAAAACAATATAAAGTAGGATCAACATACAAATATGAGTGATAGTGAAATTCTTTAAGTTTGGTTCACGATACAAGTTGAGCAAGAACATGTTTGATTTAAGGCTACCTCAACTATTGTTCCAAATAAAACCTGGGTGGTTGTAAAGTGTAATTGTCCCATTTCTTTATTAATGGTGACTTTAGCGATCCCTAAATAAATCGTCAATAGTTTAGTGATTCAACTTATTACCAAATCATAAATTGGCCCTAGAATTATTCTACATCACTCGTATCTGTAAATTCCAAAATCCACCGTAAGTGTATTATGGTGGATTTTTACTTTCAGGACTTTGCTCGCCATATTTTGGAAATACACTTTCACACATACGCTTCATGTCTTCCTGTTCAATATAACAAAATCTGCCTACCAGCACCTCTAAATCGGTCTAAGAGAGCAGATTTGTTAGCTGTTCCCAGTCTTTATGCTAAGCTAAGCTCTCTGGCTGTATCTTACATTTACGGTACACACATGAGAGTTGTATAAACCCTGTCAATATGTGTATTTCCTAAAATGTGAAACTATTTCTTTAAGAAGTTGTCATTACTTCTTTTTCCATTACACCACTGCATAAATTCAAAAGGCCACATCTGAACCGGTCTGTCTTTGTCTTGTTTTGTCATCTCTTGTACTGCAGCTACAAGTCACGTCTTCTATTCTTCCTTCTTTTGTCCTCTTTTCTTTTCTCTTGATCCTGTTGCTGGGCTGAAATCCATCCGTTGGGACTCATCTCTAAAAATATGGTGTCCCTGACACACTTTCCCTACGATCCATCTTCCCAGATATTCCATGTCAGACATTTCTCCGTCTGTGACTAAACTAACAGGAGAAAGAATATATATGTGGATACATGATGGGCTCCAACATGGATAAGGTTATATTATAATGATCGGCATCAGCAACTTAAGCCGCTTTGTTTTTTTCTGTAAGGGTCAAGATTGGGAGTGTGAGATCAGTCATTTTGGATGGAGAGTTGGACAGGATCAGTACACTGTGCATGAGTCAGCGCTCTAAACATATTTGGTATGATCCGACATATTGAGTTAGGCATACCCTAAGAATAACTCGGCCTATGAGCTCATCCTGATACTTTGTGTCTTGTTTTCTTCTTTTCTTTGTCCTTCTCCCCACGAACCCATTTCCCATAACCCACCTGTCTCCTGCACCTCCAAACCCCTCAGGCCTGAGCAACATCATCGGGATCATCGTGTACATATCAGCCAACGCGGGGGACCCTTCAAAAAGCGACTCAAAGAAGAACAGCTACTCTTACGGCTGGTCCTTCTACTTCGGCGCCCTCTCCTTCATCATGGCTGAGATGGTGGGCGTCTTGGCCGTGCACATGTTCATCGACCGCCATCGACAGCTCCGAATAGAGGTGCGCGCAGCCGACTACCTCCAAGGCTCGGCCATAACACGAATCCCCAGCTATCGCTACCGCTACAGACGTCGCTCGCGCTCCTCCTCCCGCTCCACAGACCCGTCACACTCTCGCGACACCTCGCCGGTGGGCCTCAAGGGCTTCAGTGCGCTGCCATCCACAGAGATCTCCATGTACACGCTTCCCCGGGACACCCTCAAGTCCTCCGGCACGCCCACCGCCACCTACAACTCTGAGAGGGACCACAACTTCCTGCAGGTCCACAACTGCATACAGAAGGACCTGAAAGACTCAAGCCACACCAACACAGCAAACCGCCGCACCACGCCGGTATGAGGGAGTCGACACGGGCCAGGTGAGCCGGGCAGAGACCAGGAGACACGGGAACCCCTGTGGGTGCAGTACTCCCCGGGAGAAGATGGATTTCCATGTTTATAGACATTTGTTCTTTTTGTTCAGCTGCATGACCTTTCCATTACCATTGTTGAGAGAGTTTCAACAAGTCTGCTGTGTTCCTGGACCGAATGGCAGAGCCGTGAGAAAGGGTCAGTTTGTCCCAAGAGAGTGAGCTCTGTCAGG
Source organism: Gadopsis marmoratus (assembly GCA_036023855.1). Classification (NCBI taxonomy): domain Eukaryota; kingdom Metazoa; phylum Chordata; class Actinopteri; order Centrarchiformes; family Percichthyidae; genus Gadopsis; species Gadopsis marmoratus. Next base: position 26,230 of record JAVQJF010123066.1, on the reverse strand, counting down.
GTTTGGTTACGAGGCCCTGGGGCACTGAAAGGGCGGGTGGGAGGGGGTGGGTATCTATGAGATAAAGAATTGATTTCATGATTTCACGGCCGTTTGGTGAGACAGTTTTGCCCCACAAGTTTGGTTGGAGCAACAGGTCAAGCTCCCCCTCGGCCGGCCCACCGCTCAGACACACACCTCTTTGATTTATTGACTCATTTGTTCATCTTTTGCATTAATACTGTGAATTGTTACAGTTTGGGATTCAGTAAGAATTAGCCCAATCTGCAATCTCTAACAAAGGTACTATATATATATATATATGTATTACTTTTATAAATAAATTATTATTAATAATCAAGAGTTACAGACTTTACCGAAGCAAAAAAAAACAAAACAAGTTAACTAAACCAAGTGCTGTTGTTAAGATGAGACAAGTATCTGTTCACATGAAGGCTGAGAACAGCAAACGGTGCTTTAGGTAGCAGCAGTACACAGCGGCTGATGCCACCAGAGGCTGACGCAGACAGGCAACAGTAGAATAATATCTATTCTTTTAATAGAACCTTCTCGTCTTTTTCTCAGTCCCTGTTCGCTTTCTTTTTTGAGGGGGTCGTAACAGGAGAGCTGGACCCCTTAACAGAAAGAGCTAACTAAAGGGGTCAAAGCTCACAAAGCAAAGACTCCACACACGACTTCTACAAAATGAAAAGGAAGGAGCAGAGGGGAAGGAAAAGAAGAGGACGCCAAACACAAAAATACAAACAAGCTAAATATGAAATAGTACAAGAGAAGCTAAGTGACTCACAATTTCAGAAATTAAATGCATGCTAAAAAAATTACAGCAAATCTGCTCTTGAGAAACTTAAGTTTAAAGGTTAATAATTATAAGGGGAAAAAAGCAAAGACGTTAAATTTTAAAGTATTAATGTGTTTTTTCATGTGAATTTTTCATGTTTTCTTTTTTTAAATTTATTTAGTTACTTTTATCTTACTGCTTTTGTGAGACAAACCAAACAATCTACATTGAACAAAAACTGCTTTTTTAAATGGTTTGGTTGATTTCTTTATGGATATATAAATATATGTATGTATTTTATTTTCAAAACTCACACAGCCTTAGTCATTTTGTTGTTTCTTTTGATTTTTAATGTGTTGTTCAAATTGAAAATGAAATCTTTAAAGGTGCCACAACCGAATTATCCTATACTTGGATGCATCAAGTCCTGATGAATAAAATATGAACCCTAGGGGGAACAAATCGCCACCTTTCACTGCGTGTCTCTTAACACTCTTTACCTTATAACACCTTCTTGTTTGTCAGTTTTCAGTACTAACACTTGCCTGTCTGTCACGTCATCATATCTGCAAGTTGTTTCCTTCTTACAGACAGCATACAGACTAAATTGGGCTTGAATGTAAAGTGTTCGTCTTCATGGTACGCTGAAGAATACAGCCGTAGCTCCCAACACGTTTGGCTTCTGGGCCCGTAAAATGAAGTAATGTCCACCGTCATCGCAGGTCATGTCCTCGGCGTTGACAGGAGTTGTGAGCCCTTAAACCAAAATAGCAGTTTTTTAGTCTCAGTTTGTTTCATTTGAAGGATTTTAAAAGGCCCGAAAGAGATGAGCTTTCTGGTCTTCCGAGACAAGAGCAAATCTCAGAGAGTCAGAAACAACAATCAGAATTTTGACAAACTAATTTGAACTCAACTGTCCACTTGCTTGCTATTTTCCGAGCTTTCACCTGTTTTCACGTGAGCAAAGTTTCACACTTGGATCACTTGATGACAACGCCATGATAACTAAGTCCCCTTTCTGATGAAGACCATGAGGTGCGGTTCGTTGCGCTGGAAACAAATAGTAGGTTGACTCTGAGTTAAAAGTGTTATATATATAACTACTGTTCCCGCAGTCCGAAATGAACATGAACTCTCAAAAGATGTTTTTCATTCTTATCCCTTAATCGTCATGTGACCCCTTGGTGGGTGGGGTGGTATGTGTGTGTGTGTTTGTGTGTGTACTCACCTCCCATATGGGGACAAATATTTAGGTCCCCACAAGGTTACGGGTTAATGAGACTAAATTAAGGTTAAAGTCAGGGTTAGGACTAGGGATGTTATGGTAAGCTGCCAGGAAATGTCAATTTTGGTCGTAGAAAAGTGTTCATACATGTTTCAAATGGCCACACTTGATGGCGAAAAGCCGGCCATGCGAACGGGGACAACAGACAGCCTGTCCTCAAAGGCATTCACGGTGTTGCACTCCGTTGTACACATGTTGTGAAGAAGAAAAAAGAGAGACGTGAGAGACAATTTCAAATCCTGCCTACTTATCGCTCACTTACCTGGACGATTGCTACGTGAAGCTGGCGTGCTTGTCGGATGGTCAATTTCGGCCTCCGAAAATCACTTTGCTTGACGCATTTCCACGGCCTTTAAGGACAGAAGCAGGAAAAGCATGATGTCAGGAAGGGTCGCAGTACAGATGTGTGTGTCTGTGTGTGTGTGCTCTCATACTTAGTGAGAACTGATTTGTTAAAGACGTGGACTGAAGAAATGCTTTCAGAAATGATTTTAGGCTTGAAAATTGCCAATTTTTCAGACACTGAATATCGACACAAAATTCCACCAGGCGCCGTACGTCAGCCTTTATACAGCCATAAAAATAAAAGCTGAGTTGTCAAGACATAAAACCCTGTGTGCTCTTCTAAAACCACGGTCTCTGACTGCTGTTGTAAAATGGCGATAACACACTGTAATTGGCCACTTGGAGACGCAATCCAAAAATGCCATTGCCAGCCCTCTTAATGCCTGACAAACCACAATGTCGACAATAGCCAGAAAACATCTTTACCTCAACTTCCTGCCAATTATACATGTACAGTACTGTGCAAAGGAACCCCTCAGCAGCCCAGCCAGGGTAAAGAGGTGTCCAAGAGTAGTGTAATCCCCCCGATAGTTGGAGCACACCCTCCAGTCCACCCTTTTTAAAGACTACCCCAGCTTTTTGACTACCTCTGCGAAGTCTTCAAACTCTGCCTCCTCCACAGAGGACGTGTTGGTGGTAGAGATGCTTCATGAGCTTGCTCTGTAATATAAAACAGCTCAAACTGACAGTTTATCAGAACGTGATTTTGACTCCTGCTGCACAGATAGAGCTGTCTTAAACACCACTGAGTACATTTTTTCTCTCTCTCTCTCTCTCTCAGAGACGACAGCATGTAAGACACAGACAGTCGTGGCATCTTCCCGAGAAAGAAACTCGGGTTTCCAATAACACCACCAGGTTTATTCTACCAGCAGCATCCCTGTGAAGAGAACATCCAACACCTTTCTACACCAGCGCCCTAAAAGCACCGCTTCCAGAGCCAGACATTCTGCTGTGAGTGTGTATACGCGCGGGGACGAGCTCACATACGCTGTCAAAGCAGAGACGCACAAAGCAAAGCAGTTTGTGAGACAAAGGCGGTTCATTCCTCAGGACCACGGTGTGTTTTATGTATGTGTGGTTGAAGGAGAGATGAGTGCAGAGAGAGGTCCTTCCTAGATAAATACAATAAAGGGATCCACAGCATAAATAGAGTGCTGCTTGATAGCATCACTGTGTGTGCTTCCCCCGGCTCTGGGCAGGTTTAGAGGTCAGCATATTCATCAAATCATGGAGGGGAGGAAAAGGTTTCTATTAGGGAAAAGTGCTGAGGTTCCGATTTGCTATTATCTGAGTTCACTGACACAAGCCGCTCTCCATAAATTTGAGGGGGAAATATGTCAACATAGCAGTCTAAATGAATCAGGGCTTTTTTTTTTACGTATAGCCATCTTTATTCTGAATTCATACGCAAAAGTCATTTTACAAGCCCGGATTACATTAAAGAGAAAGTGTGTGTGTGTGTGTGTGTTAGGCAGGAGGCTTAGAGATACTGCCTGTCTCATAAAGCAGCACCTGGCCCCGGTGCCGGCGTATGAGTGTCACATTTTAGGAATGAATAAGTGTGGGGTTTTTTTTCTGTCTCTCCTCCTCGCCTGCTCCTAGCTGTACCCTCCCCGAACGTCTCTCCGACTTCCCTCTAATTACTTCTTCAACACGATGTCTCGTCACACAGTTTGCTGTGGGTAGGATCTGCCAGACGGCAGGTAAACGTAATACCGTGCTGATTGGGACGGTTCAGGTTTCTCTTATATATAGTGTTACTCTTCATATACGGACTATCACTCTCATTACAGCCCCATACACACAGTTTCAAGATTTTCACAACAATGCTTGGCAGGCCTGTCGTCACTAAACTGTGATTGGACTTGGCTTTTCAGAGGTATTGTATTATATTATATTATAATATTCTTTTTGTCAGGACCCCAGTTTAAGACCCACAGGTTTAGAGGGTGAAATGGTGAAAAGCAACACAAATATATCTGAAAATATGGAACAATCACTAGGCTAAAAGGTGCAGGTGACATTAATCTGTGTTACGTTCCATGCAGCTCCTGACAGGTTGATTCACTGTGCAGGCGTGGGATGAAGAAACCTTCCCTCCTCCTCCTCCTCCTCCTCCTCCTCGCAGAGGGGAGTTGGAGTCCAGAGGAAGCGAGACATGCCCTTGAAGAGTCAAATCCGCTGTTTTGTTTTCTTGGCAGGATAAGAGAGTTGGACACTGCACAGTGATGTCAGGGAGGGTCAGGGAGCGACGCTCCAGCGCTAATACTAATGATATTAGCGCTGGAGCGCCCCGAACTAATGATAGCTCCACTCACAGCTGCACCATGCAGCCGGAGCAGAGCCCCATAATGAGTGGACAAGATGAAAGACAGAGGGCGGGGAAAGTCTCTCTTCTTGCCTTCTTCATTGTGTGTTTTTGCATGTGTGGAGGTGTAATGTCTGTCAGCCTGCATGTGGGCCCCTCTCTTATTGTCCTTCTTACACGTCCGGGCCTTGAAATTTTTTTAAAATCATTAAACGGTCCATTAAAAGATAACTAGTATTTCTATCTTTTATGATAATATTGTACTAATCACCTACAAGCTACTTAATTACTGCTGAGATCTGAGAACACAGTGACATTGCAAAGAAACACGAGCAGCCAGAAGATCGAACACGTTTTAAACCTGCAATATCACCTTCATGTGTCGAACTTGTTAGCAATGACTTGCTGACTTCACCAGATCACAAACAAGACAAAACATTGAGTCCTCTCTGACTCGCCCATTTTGAGTCCTTAAGTCTCTGAAAACGGGGCACTCAAAGTACTTTAGAAGTTGTTAAATGTGCTCTTCACGTGAGTGGGGGAGCCCTGAGAGATCTGCAGACGATGTGAGGAATCAGCCTTCATCACCAGGTCCACCTCCCTCAGACTCCCTCGCTCTGTCTCTCATTCCTGCTGTGGTGATCACAGTGTGTGTGATCAGAGAAGCGGGGGAGCAGCCTGGTGGTGGATGTCCGGGTGTGGGTCACTCGGGGGGGTTGATGGCAGGGTGAGGCGATGAGGCCTGAGGAACACACCGACTCTCTCTCTCTCTCTCTTTGGCAGAGCCTGGCTTCATGTCTCTGGCAGGCTGCGAAGGTTACATAACCTCACATCAAACCAGCTAATGACCTTTCTCTGACTTTATCGGACAACATTCCGGGACAGAGACGCGAGCACCCATGGGAGCTGTGTGGGCGCGTCCCCCCGAAGCCTCCGAAGCCACCGCCAACTTTATGTCAGCGAGAGGAGGCTGCGGCGTTCCACACTCTTTCTCTGTGAATTACTGGCCTGGCAACAAAATGCAACCTGAAATGTGTGTGTGGATGTTTGTCGGAGGAGTGTTTATGTTTTTCCACTGAATCTGCGTGTGTGTGTGTGTGTGTGTGTGTGTGCGTGTGTGCGTGCGTGTGTGTGTGTGTGTGAGAGATGCGGCCTGTTGTTTGTGCTGACCAGAGAACAGTTGCTGACTGCGCTCACCCCGGGTTATTTTTGGGTCAAGCAAATTTGAGTGGCAACAGAGAGCTATAAGCGCGGTCAACAAACTGAAAAGGGAAAATTAATAATAATTAATTGGAGCAAACATTGTCTGCAAAGACACATTTGCCACCACCCCGCTGATACAAGCAGTACGAAGCTTCATCACTTCCTGGTTAAGAAATACATGGACCAAAGAGGAGTTTTACAAGCCATCTGAAGCCTTTAAATCCAGCTCTGAATAGAGGGCAAAAGAAGATAAAGAGGAAGACCCACAGTAGGCTACAGAACACAAAGTGCTCTGGGATGCGTGAAGCGAAGGGAGCGCTGTGCTCTGCCCTCTGGTGGTGTGATGGGCGACAGCAGTGGACGCTGTGTCCACGGACGGGCCTGGAATACTGATGCAGGAGCTGCAGTCTGGAGAAGCGCTCAGACCCTCAGATTCACTGTCCTTTACAGACACAGACTGAAGAGGGCCGCTGCCTCCTGTGCGATAACAGATACTAAATATCATAAGATGGAAATCCTTTGCATTCAAAAATAGCCAAAAACCACACAGGCAAAAAAAACGTTTTTTGTGATTTCCACCTGTTTTACAACATGATGTGCGAGTAGCCTTTGACTCCTTTGCTCAGTTTTAGTACAGAAAGTGTACAGAAAATGTAAAAATGTTTTTAACCCTCTTGTTAACAAAAGCATCGTGTTCAATATCACAAGCAGTAAAAACGGGTCCTAAAATATATAAATGAAGCATCACCTCCAGCTCCTCCACCCTGCAGCAACCTGCGGTGCGTTTGAGCTCACCTTGTAAAAATAAAAAGTCTTCCTCTGAGGCTCCAAAGACTGTTGGAGCATATACTTAATAACGTTATTGAATCTGTGGATTTTACATTTTTGATTAATCGATAATCATGTCACACAAAACACAAAGTGAAACACTGAATCACAAACCCAAGGTGACGTCTCCAAATTGCTTGTTTTGTCCCAAAGCCAAAAGAAAAACAGCAAATCCTCATTTTTAGCAGCTAATATTTGGTATATTTGCTTGATAGATTACTCAAAGCCCCTGAAAACGTTAGCGTATTTATCTATAACCTTAAATTTGAATGAGTGAGTAACTAGTTAAGTCAGTAACTAGAGATAAATACAAATGAACAGAAGGTTGAGCAGAACGTTGTGTGTTCACGCCTTTGCTCAAAGTAAGAAGGCGAATGACGCAAAACCTTGTCAGGGCCTTTAAATGATCCATTAACAGAATTGCTGTTGATGGACTAATTATTTCAGGACTGAATTCCACCCAGTGCAGGTAGAATAACAGATCCTAACAGTAGTCAGGTAGCCAGGCCTGCGGCCTCCATCGAGTACAATAATGGTCCTACGCGTGTGGTCGTCCTGTCCTCCTGTCAGACTCCACGCTGCAGCAACACTTCCCTCCCTCTGCAGGACGGCCCTGCCGCTGACTCGGTGCCAGCCGGCTGGCGGCGATGCCAGGACACACGCCAACGCATAGATGTACACACCTACTTACATGTACAAGCAACTGCACACGCGCCCACACACCCACATAAATCAAATGTGTGGCCCTCCTCTCTGCTGTCCCAGCATGCACCCTGGTTACCTGGCTGCTGTCCCACTAGCAACAGCTGCTACCTCAGGACTGGACTGGAGGATCCACTGCAGGATAGCACGCACACGCACACAAATGCTGTCACATAAAATAGAGACATAGACGATACTGGCTTCATTCGTGCCTGGCTCTGACGGCAGCTCGTTTCAGTTGATGGAGGACTGAACTAATCAGGTGCCGGGCAAGACGGGAGGACCGGGCACTGCCCCCGCAGGAGGTGATAGGTAGTTGGCTCGTTAGTATCGTGGATGGATTAGTGAACGGGCCTACTGGGTGCAGGTCCCGGGGCCCCTGGACTGAACCTCTGCATGAGCATGTTGGAAGGTCAATGAAACCACCGCAAAGGGACATCAAACAAACTAATTGACGCAAAATTACTAATACGTGAAGCGAAATCCAAAATTATGCAGAATAAGCCAAAACAAAAATGCTGCAAATATGCAAAATGATAAGAAAGAGATACCAAATGACAAGAAAATGATGCTGAATGACTAGAAGATGACCACACGATGACCACAAAAGTGATGCGAAATGACCCTTTCAGTCTGGGGGGTTTGTCTGCGTCCAGGGGCCCGATGTCTCATAGTCTGTCCACGGCTGCAGGCTAGGTGGAGTTACAGATGGCAGCTATTGTTATCACTTAGTTCATTTAGACTGAACGTACAGGTTACTAGTGACATTTCGCAAATATGCCCACTTACCTCCCTCGGATCTGTGCCCTGGCCTCAGACGTCTTCAGCGAAATGTCTTCCCCGCGTCTGAGGAGAGCCCATTTGAGATGACGGAGGACTGAACTTGCAGGGTGGAACGGAGCGGACGGGCCTCGACGAAAAGTGCACAGAAGCTGCCGTTTGAGCAGATGCACGGGGTCATAAAGCAGGAGCCTGCTGGGACCCCGAAGCACACCTGAGTGGGACAGAGGGAGCAATCAATGGCTTAATTCTGCACTGTTAACTGTCACATTTAGGATTATGTAAAGCAGATTTGCGCGGGAGCTGTGTTTGAACTGCAGCAGCGCAGGGGTCAGAGCCTCTGGAGGTTATTATGTAACAGCAGGCCCGTCTCCATGGCTGCCCTCTGGCCACGGTGACAGGCGGCTCTCCCTCTCGTACAGCTGGTCGTCTTTTCCAGGGCTCAGTTTAACACAAGTGTCCTTTAGAGGATACTTTCTCTTCACCGTGGAACTGCTTTGGTAGAGGAAATGTCAAATTCTTGAAACGCTGCTCGACAGAGAGCAATTGTCCTTCAACTCCCTCAACTGCAGGTTTAATGGGAAGTAGGTGGGTCCTTGAAAACCCTTACAGGAAATCCACATTTCTGCTAAGCGTGCTGAATATTATGCAGAGTTGTCTCAGGGAGGCGTTTTGCAGGACACCTTTATGGCCTGTGGAGCCCTCTCAGGGTCTTCCTCATTACCTGCTGAAGTGCAGGTTTTCGTTTTGGCAGTGATGAGTCAGAATGGATGATGTTGGGGCTTAATTACTGTGCTGCGACTGCTAAGTTTTGACGTCAGCCGAAAACAAGCCTCACAGCACAAGGACACATACAGCCACCGTTGGCTAAACCGAGGTCCATCAGCTCTGCATAGGTGGCTGCTCTTCAAAGCTGATGCCGACCGTTTCAGCTGCGACACGCGAGGCCGGTCGTTTACTCGAGTACAAACTTGAGGTACTTGTATTATCGTTGAGCATTTTTAATACTTCTGCTCACTTACAGCTGAGGGACATTAGTTTTACAAGTTATGGTTGCACATACAAAACTTGCAGTTATAGATTTAACTACCCAATAGTTAAATAAGTTGTTAGTGGGAGAAAAGCATTTCATGGTTCCAGCTTCTCAAAAGTGAGGATTTGCAGCTTTTGGCCTTAATTACAGTAAACTGAATTGGGTTTTATCAGGCAAGTCATCAACACGCCGACTCTTCGCTTTGTCAAGTGTTGCATCTCTCATTTTACAAACCAAATTAAAGAAAGTAATCTGATTAAGTGTCCAGCCTAAATAAATTGTACTAATCACCTAACAGGCCATTTCCTGTCCATCAAGTACCATTACATCATTTCTAGATATCATTCATGTTATACAGCTCTTTCTACATTTAGCATTTGTACTTCACTAGAGGAAACCCTGCATTCTGTTTTCAGATATCTGCACTACAAGAAAGGCTAAAAGTTTAAGTTTTATTATTAATTTAGTGACAATATTTCCACAATATTTTCTTATATGCAGTGCAGCCTACATGTTGAATTTACTTTATGTATAATTCACATTGATAAGACAACGTGTTTGGGTTTTAGTTTTTATTAACACCTCTGCAGAACAGTTAAGATGGCAACAGTCAGCGTAGCAGAGACATTGGATCTGGACAGCAACTTCAAGCAGTCTCTTCCTTGGCAACACGGTCCTTCTTGAGTGGTCCCTGTGGAACAGAAACAGGATTAGTTGCATGCCAAAATCTTAGTTTTCTGCTGGCATGGAGTCCACGTGTTGGCTCGGAGCAGCCAGTGTTCCCAGAGAGTGAACAGGGAGCGAGCACAAAACGGCACTGCTCCCCTGCCTCACTGGAGTTCACTATCGCACTGGAATGGAACCCAGAGTTCATACTGAAGACTGAACCAGGTTACGAACAGTGCAGGAAAACTTAGATGTCACCAAGTCTTACCATGAACGCCTTCTTCTCCTCCACAGTCTGGAAGCGGCCGTGACCAAACTTTGAGGTCGTGTCGATGAACTTGAGGTCGATCTTCTCCATGGCACGGCGGCTGCTCTGCACTAGCAGAGACTGGAAGAGTAAGCAAAACAATAAGTCAAGTTTTAGAACAGGTCGTTCAATGTCATCTAGCCCTTTAAGACAGTCGTAACATTTGTCAAAGTAGCGCTGCATTTTGTCCTCACCTTGCGCAGAGTCAGCACCCTCTTCTTTGTCCCCACAACGCAGCCCTTCACCATGACAAAGTCATTGGTCACATCTCCGTAGTGGACAAATCCACCCTTTTGAAGAAAGAAATAAGTGAGTCTCATCTTCTGCTCTGCTTCCAGGTAGCAAGGCATCAACTAAAGCACAGGTTGCATTAGTGTCACTCACCAGGGGGTTGATGCTCTTGTTGGAGAGATCGTACTCTGTGCAGGCATTGTTCTTCACCACCTTTCCATCCTTGGTGTGGTAGCCCTGTCCAATCTTGTAGATCTTCTTGTTGATCTCTGTACGATGGTGGTAACCCTTCTGACCAGCGCGGGCCACAGAGAACGCCACGCGGGCAGGATGCCAGGCGCCGATACAGGCCACCTTACGCAGACCACGATGGGTTTTGCGAGGAAGCTTCTTTGTGTGCCAACGGCTTGTGACCCCTAGCAGGACAAAAAGATTAGTCGTTAGTGTCAAGGCTGAATATTGATTTACAAGAGATACATGTGACCTTGCAGAAAGGCTGGAGTTCACTTTTGCAACTTATGAGCCCATCAGCCGCCAAAAAGACAGTCAATGCACCACTTGAGTATCTTACCCTTGTACCCGTGACCCTTAGTGACACCAATGACATCGATCATCTCGTCCTGGGTGAAGACATTGTTGACAGGTACAGCCTGTTCCAGCTTCTCACGGGCCCAGTCCACCTTGTCTGAGATGGTGCCTCCGTTCAGCTGCACCTCCATAAGGTGAGACTTCTTCTGCCTCACAGGCAGCAGACGCATCTGCACAGATAAGCACCAGTCAGAAAGCTGAAAACATAGCAATTGTGTACGCTGAATTTTGTCTGCGTAGTCTCAGAAGGAAGGCAGCATGGAAGATATCCTCATATGTGTCGGGCGCCATGCCTGACGCAAGATCCGTGGTCTCGTCACTGACAAACATAATCGTCTCACTGGGAGTCAAACGTACTGACCTGTGTGTGAGCAATCACACGGACGACCTGGCAGTACTTCTTCATGGCAGAAAAGTCCTTATCCAGCTGCTTCTTGCCCTCATCATCCTGCCATTTCTTGCAGTACTTGGTGAAGGCCTTCTTCTTGGACTTGTACCTGAGCGAACGCAGCACAGGAGGAGAGGACACATAGGTTGGCACAGGTCCTTCATAACCCCAAAGGGCCAGCGGAAGAACACAGTGCATGGCTGCTCGCCCACCCCTCCATGTGGACAAGGGGGCTGGATCAGCCATTAAGAATTTCGGCTCATGGCGCAGTTTCTAAGAAGCACTTTCCACTGGCCAGAGGAGCCCGGAGCTCATCAGGGCACATGGTGCCTGAGCGGAGCTGCCATAGGGGCCACCGTAGTGTTAGACTCAGTGAAAACACAGGACTCATTCCATTTCCACTGGGCAACCAACATCTGCTTCAAACACCAACGTAATTTAGCATTTTGTGTAGTGCCTCACCAGTTCTTGTAGAACCGACGCTTGCACTCGTCACTGACATGCTCGGCGAAGATGGTCTTGAAGGAACGCAGGCCGCGGGGGGTGTTAACATAACCCACAACTCCGACCACAATCATAGGAGGCGTCTCCACAATGGTCACAGCCTCAACCACTTCCTTCTTGTTCACCTCTACAGAACAAAAAAATAAGTTTAGCTTTAATGGCACGAGATCTTCACCATGGTAATAAGTGCACTCAACTTTATTTCATAGTAGACTGCGCTCAGTACTCGACATTCAGCAAGGGGTATATAAACCCATTATGTCCGCCCGTCGAGAGGCTCATCACAGGCAGAACACCGTACAAGATAAATCACTTAATACTAGTATATCCACAACCTTTCAGTTGGCCATTAACAGGGAGTTAGTGTCTACTCACTTGAGCCAGGTCTGTCGACCTCACGCACGATGTGTGTCATGCCGGCCTTGTAGCCCAGGAAGGCCGTCAGGTGCACGGGCTTGCTGGGGTCATCCTTGGGGAAGCTCTTAGCCTTACCGCGGTGACGGCGACTCCTCTTGCGGGGCAGGAAGCCCAGGGATCCGTGGCGCGGAGCCGAAAACTTACGGTGGGACTGTGGAGAAGAGAGACCCGTCAGCCGGTCCTTCCTCGGGAGCTAACCTGGACGCTCAACTTCAAGTTTCAACAACATTGAGCCTAGAAAGTCGCAAGCTACACCGTGACCCTGTACGTGACTTTTGTGCATATTAATTGCACCGCTTACTTTATGTTAGAGCAGAGGGATGTCATTTCTACGTGATTGCAGAACGGAGTTAACCACGATGTTAGCATAGCTAGCTTACCATGTGAAGTAGGCACATTCCGTCACTTGCCAAAGCTGACCAAACTTTCATTAACCAGAAAACACGTCAACATAATTATACAACAATATCCAAATTACATAATATACAGGCGGTGTTTTATCAAGGTAATTCGTTTGGACATTGTAGATAGCGGCCTACTAGCAGCTGCCATTTTGGAGCCTGATTGGCCGGTATGGTTATACACGTACCCAGAAAAGTGAAACGCCAGAGTGAAATGCAACAGAAATCTACGTAGAACATTAATAAAACTTCCTATTAAAAGCAGCCAGAGCCTCTGAAACACGTTAAATGCGACGGATGCCTGAGATGACGGACAGATTCCTGTCAGCTGTATGAGGGGAACACTCACCATTCTGCCTCCGAGTCGATTGAAAGAGGCCCGTGGGGCGGCTAGTCGTCCTTATTATACTCAATGAAATATCGCGGGATTTAACGTGACTATGCTCCGAGAAGGCCCGCCCCCAATATTTAACCCTGTACACCATATTTAAGCTCAGCGGCCACTAGATGCTGCTGTTTGATAGTATGTAAATGCATTGTAGTTGCATGATTTAACAATTAAAATGTCGTGTATTAGATAAGATGGACAGTATGACAACGGGAATAGGTCTTAAAACTGCATTTTACATAATGTAGTTATATTTATGACAAGTGGAAACAGTGTGCATTTTAGCTTTGTATAATGTCAGGTAATCCATTTAGAATTGACAAGGTATTTTCTTTATCATTATTGTCCTATATTAAATATTCCTCAATTGTAACTGTAAAATTGAATTGAATATAAAATAAATTGAATTAGCTAATGTAGATATCCTGTACAACTACATTGTGTAAAATACAGTTTTAAGACATTTCAATAATGGTGGTCATTTGCAAACTCCTTAAGGAATAAATCCCAGATAGCATAAAAATCAAGCCAATAAACATTTACCAATTTCATTAATAAAAAATAAAAATAAAGGACACGCATTTACACCTTTCAGGTTAAGGCAGCAGTATTTTGTTTTAAAATCCAGTGTTGTTACAAGGTTTTGTGTTATGTTTATTGTGGTCAAGAAACCCAAAGCTTTTCATCAGCAGAATGCCACCAGGGGAAGGTTTGAAGAGATTCATCTTTCACCCATCACCTGAACAGTCTCAAAATTGAAGAAAATTGGTGTGATTTTTTGGATGGTTGTACTGCTTTTGCTCAAGTATTCTTCAGTTCTTGTAATATAACTGTGGAACAAAACGCCAAATCCGTGCACCAATGAAAACATATCGAAGGCTTTAATTTTGCATCAAGCCTTGTTATCAATATTCAGTTATGAGAACAGAAGAGGCATACATTCAAAAAAAACATAACTTGTAGCTATTCAATTTCATTTCACAGCGCTAGTTTTTCGATTGTAAAGTGCTACAAACTATCAAATATTTCCGCCATACTAAACAGATTCATCAGTTATCTACTCGGATGTCAGAAACGTCATGCATTACTGCTACAGGAATGCAGCGTGGACTAGCTTATCTGGATTCTGTATTGAATTCTACTGTACACGCCATGCAGTCAGGTAATGCAAATTGTTGGAATTAGAACATTTTCCTTGGACTCATGCGACAGTGCTGATGCACATGCAGTCCTTAAGAGTCTGGATTTCCCCATTAAGCATTATACCATACATCACCGGGTGAGTGGGTTCAGTCAGTGTCTTCTTCCAGGACAGTTGTGGTGGTATTGAACCTGCGTACTGAGGTGTGATCCATATCAGTTCCTTAAGCATTGAAGAAAAAAAAAATGTCTTCTTAAAATACCCGGAAAAGGTTTATTCAAATAATCAACACACATACAGTCTGTGGTCCAAGAGTATCGCTCAGTATACCAGCTTTTTGTTCAAGCTCATTATTGTGTTCAATGATGTAGGTGTCACGTCTCATCATAGTCGGTGTTCATATTTCAAAAAAGCAGATTTGCAGGGAGAGGCATCTCTAAAAAAAAGGGGGGGGCGGGGGGTCCCTCTTCTGTTGTGTTCACAACAGGGACCACACAAAAACCAAATCCAGGCTGCTGGTTCCTCAAGCTTCTGTTTGAGGAGACTTTGTCCCGATAACGATGTCAACTGCCACTGAGAAACACCTGCTTCAACCAGAAACAACCAGTTCACTGTCGATCAAGGTTCATCTTTTGGAAGAAGGTCTTTCCAAACTCATAGGTGCTTATCATTACGGCACAGGCAGGGGCCACTTTGATGACCCTGGGCATGAAACCTGGGGGAAACACAAATGTGGTCACTTTTGAGCAACGCAAATGTATTTTTAACTGAACATAAGAAAGCATACAGTAAGTGTTTACCTGCAAAAAGACCCCTGTAGCCCAACTCAGACCATATTTCCTTCAGTATGTGCCATGTGGATGTGGTTCTCTTTAAGGAACCTAGTAGGAAACGGGAATACGTTGCCGTTAGGAACATGCTACACACATAAGCAAATACATTTCACAAAATATAACTGCCTGCCTCGTCGTGTAAAAGTACATACCTCCCAGAGTGTCCATTTCTCCCAGCTGGATCTGTCGCCGTGTCTTCACCACGTCAAAAGGCAGCGTCAGGATTGCAGCAATCTAAACATGATGATGGAAAACCAACAGTCATGTACTGGACGGTACACAGGTGCAGCCAATAGTAACACTTCAGACTGTTAGATATTATCTGTGCAGGAAGGATAAGCATCAGGAGAGGAGTTGATTAATTATTACACAAGAAACATTACACTGAATGTGGGTCTGTCACTGGCCTGATTTTGTAAACCTGAACCCCGGTTATCAAGTACAAAAGCAAACTGAATACAGTGAAGGAGGACAGGTGTGTCTTTCCATTAAAGCCGAGTACTTACAGCTCCAGAGATGCCTCCAGCAGTAAAGCTGATGGAGAAGTTGGCCTGAGTCAATCGGGACTGTTCACATAGACGGGCCTTCACCATTTCATAGTTAAACCAGTACAAAGCTGCAAATACACACACACACACAAAAAAAGGGCGGTTGGTTTGATCATTTGTTTTTTTTTAACACCACATTACAGCCATCTTACGGTTTCCCAAATAACCAGTACTGTAACAAATTACTGCCCATTTTGAGCGTACCACCTCATTTTCTGTTGCTCTTCCATTTTGTCCCTGCTAGATGATTTTTTGTGGGCAGGTTTTGCTCAAATTGAATGGACTAGTGAAATTGTGTCAAAGACGTTATGAATGCATGGATGGATGTCGGTACAGTAAGGGGAAGGTAGTAGAGAGAAAGGGTAAAAAGCACGATGAGACATCACCTACACCGCCTGAGGAAAAACAGATTGAATGTTTGGAATGAACATGGCTTGTACCAAATAAATTGCAAAAAAAAAAACAAAAACAAAAAAAAAAAATAAAAAATGTATCCCACCACAAATCTATCTTTTGAGAATTAAATCCTCTGTAAGCCTGAAAGGTGGCAAAAAAATAAAAATAAAATAAAAATCTAGCAGATTTTCAAGAATGCTGATTGTACAACACGGTAAAAATGCATTCAGCTGTGATCTGACGAGACGCGAGTTTGCTGTCTGTTTGGAACATGCTGAAGATATCAAATAACAGCAGAGAAGTGAAATATGCTGCCGGAGTGGTTTGACGAGTTTCTATGGAAGATAAGACACATTTTTCCACTGTAATTGTGGAAAACATGAAGTTACCACAGGTGCCACATTTCAAGTCTACAGGGGATGAATGTTTGTCTAAAAATGAGATTTTTCTACCAGCTATTAATATTTTGTGTTCTGTGGTGCCGCTCTCACCGGAGAAGGGTACGTCCCGGAGGACGGTGGGTCCCCAGCCCCTCCACAGGGACAGCAGGCCGTCCTGGGCCACAGCAGAGCGGATACACACCCGAAGCTCACTGTAGGGCAGCCGACGGGACTGCATCTTGGTCCTAACCAGCTCCAGAGGGCTGATCACAGTCACAGCCCCCACTGCAACACACACACACGTTGGAAGTAAAAAAAAAAAAAAAATCCATCAACATATTACAGTTACTATTATCTATGCGCTTGTGCTTTAATGCAACTTACATCTGGCCAGACCTCCAGCAACAAGAGGGATGTGGCTGCCCTGGAAACCCAGACCGTATCTCAGGAAGTCCCGCAACTGGTCGTAGCAGGTGAAGTAGATGATGGTGGCAGGTACAGCCATAACCCTGCACACGCACGTGATAAATACACATGCAAATAAACAAAGGTTTCACATGAGTGTGTGCTGGGACAACACGGTGCACCATATCAATGGAAGGTTTTCAGATCAACAAATGTGTGTCATTAGAGGTAAGCTGGTGTATTCAGTTTGCAGGTATATAAGAAATACTGTATAATGATTTTATTAAATAACTGAACACGTTGATAGTCCGTGTTGTTTCCTGCTAAGACAGATGTTCCTGAATGCAGCAGCTTAAAAACCATCTGTCTATAGTCAAATTTAATTCTTGGGACATCATCTGTAATGATTGGTTTGAGACATTTGTTAATTTATTGTAAATTAATAAAGAAAATAACTTCTTAAATCAAATCTACTAATCTAGTCATCTCCATGGTGTGAAAAAAAAAAAAAACATTTCAAGCACATGTGTGCATTTATAATTGTTGTTTCTCTGTTCCTGGGTCATCCTGTTTTAAAGATTTAAAATCAAATGATGTTTCCATCCAGAAATATTCTATTTAGAGAGGATACGCTCATCCTTATAATTAAGACACTAAAGTAAAACTCTACAAAAGATTCATACAGCTTTTTAAGAGTAAAATTTAAGCCGTTTCAAGGTACCTACAAAAAAATAAAAAACCCACAATAATCTAACATTCTATAATTAAAATTGCAAATTCAACCCCTTTTAATTTCGGAGCTCATGTCAGTCAATCTAACTCCCATCTGCTCTGTGTCTGGTGTGAGACGCCAGGAGGCGGCAAATATGACGACAGGATCGTTTCATTTCAAATATGAAAAGACTTTTGGTTTACATGAGTGATTGTGTAGAATGATGTAACACCAGATTATGTTGAATATAATGCATTTTTTCAAGGTGTAATTTCAAATTTACGCAAATTCCTAACCTTGACAGCATGACGGTTAAAACTATGCATTTTCCAAACTTTCCAAGACTTTGTTTGAAGCCTGCTACAAGTATTTAGAGCTTTTTCTTGATGGGAGTTTTGGACACTCACAGTGTTGGGGGTAGCCCACTCCACAGAGACCTGAGTCCTTCATGTCGAGTGATTTTCACAAAAGCGTCCTATGGCACAAACCAACAAAAACATACATGACACATTTGAATTCAGTTTGTGTGCAAAGAGACTTTGGCAAAACAAAAAGTTCATGTACTCACAAGTGTCCCACTGAAATGTGTCGGTGTTTTGTACCAGCTGGTGCAACTGGTTCCATTCTGACACACATAGACGTGATCCATCAGTCCATTACAATACAGGAAACACTTCCCTGTGAGGGACACAGCAGCCAGCAGAGTTACAAATATCAGCATATCATACAATAAATGTATGACCCCAGCCTTTCCAGGAATCACCAGATAAATCATCAAAAACTCCCATTCTAAAAGCATCAGTCTAGTTAAACAACTAATTAGTATGATTCGATCTGTAAAATGTTTACATCTTAACTGAGATTAGTTTAGTGATTATAGTATTATAGTAGTACATGCGATGGCAATGACCCCACTGTGACTGAGAAGGTAACATCAGGGCAGTGCTCGTCATTGCTTACTTTGCTTTCACAGCCTGCTCCCACTACAGAGTTTAGCCTGTGGAACTATTGCAGGAAACATTTGCTGGGACAGGATCACGAGTAAAGACATCCTCCACAAAGAAAAGTTGAATTTTAAGTAGTGAGATGTAGCACGGGAACATTTTCAATGTTGTTCCGTTTCTTGAAGCAGCTGTAGAAGCTCTACCAACACGAACATGCCAGGTACAAAACTGCAGCCATACAACTCACCAAGAAGTGAAACTAAAAAATGCACATCTAAAGCTGAACACAAACACGTCTATTTGCAAAAGGGCTTGTTTTAGTTTTATTGGCAAGAGAGCTTTGGTAGCCAGGCATGTGCCAACACACAAAAAGTCTGTGCTGGACCACCTTCTTGTTTTAAACCGTGGTCAAGTTTTAGCATGCAGTGGCGGCGGGTCAGATACTCACACTTGGAAGGGCCGATGGCGCCACCCCATGGAGCAGATTCACACGCTAAAGCTATGAAAGCATAACAGATACAGAGGACAAAAAACAAACAGAGCGTGAAGACAAAGGACAGGTGTAGTGGGGTTAGAAAAGCATCAAGATACACGCGGTGTCCACAAGCAGCTGTTAAAAGCAAAGTACGTGCTTCATTGCCCAAGTTAACGTGTGATCTGAAACCACAGAAGACGACAAGCTCCTTGTCCTACCTTGGTGGAACGGTGTTTGCTGAGCCTGCAGCCGGATCTTCACAACGTCCAGCGGTGTGACTGTAAACAAATATATTGATTTGATTATAATGGACACACACACCAATTTATTAGGTACACCTAGCTAAAATTAAAATAAAATCAACACCTCTGTGTGATGCAATACAAGTCATCCTCCAAAATTATCATGAAGCTTAATCAACACCCCTCTTAACATTATAGCCTTCATGTAAGGAGGATTTACTGCAGGGCTGTTGTATTAGACCACATTAGTTTAAGCTAGCTGTACCTAATAAACTAGCAACTGAGTGTAAGACTTTGGTGACAATAAAATAATCGTGTGCAAAAGCAGTTATATTTATAGACATACGTAAGTTGCTTTTTCTAGTCTTTGTTTCCATGATCTCACCAAAAATAGATGTGAGGAGGGCTCCAGTGCCAGAAGCCAGCATCTGCTGCACTGGAGAGATGGCAGCCACGGGGCCGCTGACGGCCCGCTCCCCCATCCTGCACGCCTGTCAGACAAAACGTAAAGAAACATACCACCGAGAACACAATGTTCTATAACTACCTCACAGGTCTATGTCTCGTTGTTGTAAAACAGCCAAGGAGGAACCCAACACCTAGCTTGTGGCTGGGCTAGTGTCCCGTTACATCAGACTGCTAATTGTGTGACGTCTGCCTGCTCCCGAGATGCTCCAAGTTAGTGTCATGGCAACAACAATTAGATTAAAACAGTGTTATCCAACAATAGAAAACAAACAAACAAAAACAATTGCAAATTACATATTGTTTTTCTTCAGAAGAGAAAAGCTTCATCGCTGAAATGCACAGATCGATTATTACTGTGCATTAAAGTCCAAAGAGGCGTCGTTCATTGATGCGAGCCGAGAGTGTCATTATGATAACTTATCTACAGGCTGCATGTCTCCAGACCGCCGAGAGAGTGGGTGGTGGCAGATAAACAAACGTTTCACCCGACCAGCAGCGAAACAGAACAAAAACTGAGGTAGACCAAGAAATTAGTGGCAGTTAGTGGCTTTAAGAAATTGGACACGATGCCAACAAAGCCGCCATTTGCTGCCAGGATGTTTTGGCTGAATATTCTCAAAAGAAATGTGCACTGATGGAGGATTATTTCCAATAGTCGTGTCAAAATTTTGCCAGTTATCCTACCTGTGTCTTTCGTTCCCCAGGCTTTCCCCCGTTTCTGGAGTTAATCACACTTCAGTGTGACCGTTAGCGCCACTTGGCCCTCTCTGTTTGTCTGGCCAGTGAGCTGCTTTGCCAAACAAGTGTTGTTCTACTGCAGCCTGAGCGGCCAAAACAAACAAGCTACACATGTGGCCTAAAATGAGCAGATGTTTGGGGTCTGCCCGTCACCATGGCTTAAATTACACGAGTCTCATAATAAATGTACCTACTGTATTTTATACTCACGTTGACAGGGCACAAGTTAATAACAACAAAAAAAAAAGACATTTACTACCTGTTACGAAATTCAGTTCGCACACTCTTGTCCTTTCTCTCCACCGTTAGCTAGTCAGCTTAGCACACGCAAAAAATGGACGCCTATTTTATAACACACACACACACACTTGAGGGAGCAACTGCTTTGAGCTAAACCTCTCCGAAAGGTGTTATCGTGTAGCTAGCAGGAATTTCAGAGCAATTGAGCTAGGTCACCAGCTAGCATTTTAGTGCAATTGAGCTAGGTCGCCAGCTAGCATTTTAGTGCAATTGAGCTAGGTCGCCAGCTAGCATTTTAGTGCAATTGAGCTAGGTCGCTAGCTAGCTTGTCACGCATCGTTACCGCAAGCTAACACGACTCACCTCTACTTTAACTGCGAGCGTCAGTGTGAAATAGAGGCATCTCCACCCACGTCGGTTAGATTAACGCTACGTTGCCACATTTAAGAGCGAACGTTACGCCACGCTGCCGTGCCGCAGCATGTCAGGGTCCTCCATTGTGGACAACCCGTGAACATTGTTTACGGAGTACGGCCACAATAGGGCGGCTTTATAAGTACATGTAGCAAAACGTGCGCACAGTTCGCGCAGATTTCTCTCAACTGCGCTCGGCGGCGGACCCGTCTGAGCGACGCGGGGAGGCCGGTGCGTATGTTTTGGAGATCAGAGGCAGAACGGCAGGGTTCGCTTGGCCCCGCCCCGCGCCTCTGCCTCTGCCTCTGCCGCCGCTGCAGCTCTGGCGCCGCCTGGTGGACGCGACCCTGTAGTCCGCCGCAGCTGTCGCATGTAAACGGAGTAAACAGTCAGATGCAACCTGCTCAGTGTTGCAGCGCGCTGCTACACAGACCGGGGGAGGCGCTACAAGGTCTTTGGAAACAATCTCCCTCTCTCTCTCTCCCTCTCTCCCCCCCCCCCTCTCTCTCTCTCCCTCTCTCCCCCCCTCTCTCTCTCTCCCTCTCTCCCCCCCCCCCTCTCTCTCTCTCTCTCTCTCTCTCTCGGGGGCGTGTTCGAGCCAACGCCGGTCTGTCATCAGTGTCAGCGGTGAGACACTTATGAAACACCTGTCTGCTCGCAGCACCTCTTCAGTCTTTCACCAAGGTAAGAGGACAAATAAACTCCCCTTTTTTTTTTTACTTCCTTTTTGAGGATTTGACACAATACGTGCTTGACAAAAGAGGTCCTTTGAGTGAATTGTAAAGACGCGTGGCAGCGATTGACAGACGTTTACACTGGACAGCTGCTTTCAGTTTGAGATAAGATTGTTTTAATTATGTACCCGCTGTAAATAAGAATCCCCCTGTGTGAAACATCCACCGCTTATTCTGACCAGCCGAGATTTACCGACGAAGCGCGCTTCCTTTTCGTAACGCAAGCTAAACGAAACTAAAAGTGTGTTTGTTTATTTTGGGTGAACTCGTATTGTGTTGGACTTATTCTACCCAGTTGTCCACTGCGAAATAAAAAACACTCCAGGAAATAATTGAAGACATAGCAGAGTTTCAGACCTCATTGAAATGATTGTTTTTGACCTGTATGACCTGCAAAAATAGTTCATGGGCATGTAGAAAATACCTGATCGTGCTTATTACACTTGCTGTTACGTGTTTTGATCAGTAGCTGCTGCAGGATTTAAGGCAACAAGAATGATTTCTGACGTTGAATGGAGAAGGGGGGGGGGGGATTCCACATGCACACCTTTCTCTTTCTTTTCATTGCTGAGCCCTGTGACTTCCACTGGGTGCAGATGCAGAGGTGGGTTGTGATCTGTTGGGCCCTCCTGGCTCTGGTTGGTGCTGATGAGTGTCCAGATGGAAGGAGATGTGAAGACGGCCGAACCTGCTGCAACAACCCGGACAACGGCTACGAATGCTGCCCGTTTGACCAGGTAGGCGCGTTTGCGCGTGTTCTTTTCTCATAATTTGCCTGAGCAGATCAACCAAGTTGGAGGAAGCCAGTCACAATCACGCCACTGTTCTGTAACCGTCATTTAACTTAGGCATGTTCTTCTAACTGAGGCTTCTGGGAGTGCTGAGTCAAACTGTTGGCCATTTAAAATCCTAATTTCCCCCTACATTTTCTATATAACTTCAAAGTTACAAAAACATCACAAACAGGAAAACTCTACATCTGCTCGTTTCAACACATCGGCCATCTCAGGTATTGGAAGTGTAAATTGATTTAATGTTATAATGATTTCAGGGTAATTATTAAAAATATCGTCTGGACAGCTGAAGGAACGCATTTTGTTTGCTGATACTGTGTTTTCACATACTCCCTGAAGGTTTTCTAAAGGTCTATGTCAATATTGTTTTACTGCTCTGTGCTGTGTGGTAGGACATAACTTAACAAAGTCATTTCACTTCATCTTTTGTGGATTCATTGATTTGTCCCTTTGTCCATCATGCAGTTAAATGTACATGCGAGATAACCATTCTCTGGTACTCTAAAATCAAAAGAATTGAGGCCTCACAGTGGTGCTATTCATGCTCAGTGGTGTTTTACTCCTTTATGGGCCAGATAAAAGCTCAGGCCTCATTAAGCGAGTGTGATATCAGCTCTAAGACTTTGGTAGTCAAAGTGTTGCTACTACTGCTGTCCTCGTAGGCTGAGTGCTGTGGGGATCACATGCATTGCTGTCCTGGGGGAACGACCTGCGATTCAGCCACGTCCAGCTGCGTGAACGCTACCGTGTCCACCCCCTGGGTGCAAAGAGCTTCTGCTGATCAACCCAAACTCTCTAAAGTATGAATAACAAACAACTGTTGCTTTCATGGTAAAATGCAGAGTAAGAATTGAACCTGTTTAAGATGAGTGCCTGCTGAAAGACTGTTCCCCCTTCTCATCCCTGCAGTCCTTCAGGATGATCAAGACGTACAAGGGGGAGGAAGACGACAACATCTGTCCTGATCAGTCACAATGCCCACCTGAGTTTTCCTGCCTGAGGGCCTTGACGAGGTTTGGCTGCTGTCCCTTAGCCCAGGTAATCAAACCTGGTCCAACACAGCTACAAGTAGCAACTTGTATCACTATAAATCATTTTCAAACAATGGTACAATTATCAGAAAAAAAAAAAGGTAATGCTTTTCTTTCAAAAGAATTACTACAAGGTCTCTTAAGAGACAATCTGGAGAAATGGGGGGGGGAATCAGGTAAATGAACTGAAATAACAAAAACAGGAACTACAGACCAAAACCATGAAACCAACGGTGGCGTGTATGAGTAGACAACGCATACAGTAGTACTGGTGGTATTAAGAGTGCATATATTATGCAAAACTAACATTTATTTTCCAGAAGCCCAGTTACTTCCTGTCACAAGGAGGATCTTTGGTTGACAGACTAAGCTGTTTCACTTCACTCAAGACAATGAATATGTTGGAAAGGATTTCCGCCGTTGTGGAAAATTGAATAAAGAAGCTGCATCTCTGGACATGCAGCAGTCTCCTGTGCTGGTTTTAAAGTTATCTGCCGGGTTGCCTGAACAATGTGCAGTGCAGTGCAGAGACTAGTAAAGGCTTGACTATAGGAATAGTGAATAGTGAAGATGCTTAGAAGAGGGAATCCATTTATTGAGTGATTTCCTGGCCCCTGACAGGGAGTCCCCTGCTCTGATGCGAAACACTGCTGTCCTGAGGGCCACCAGTGCAGTTCAGACAGCCGCTCCTGCATCAAAAAAGGTGAAACGAAACTCTTCTACTTTGAATTGTCTTGTTATTGAAAGGTGCCCTACACATAATCTTGCCTTATCGCAAGGCCCCTAAACTTAATCATAGACACATTTTTAAATGTGATGTAATGTTGTTGCAGAGCTTGCGACTACAGTTCTGTGCAGCGACGGAGTGTCAGAGTGCCCAGATGAAACCACCTGCTGTGAGACCACAGAAGGCAAGTGGGCATGCTGCCCCATGCCAAAGGTACAACATGGCTGACCTTTTCATTATAGACACAGGTGACAACTTTGAAATGCTAATGTTATCCCATGCCCTAAGTGAGATTATGAATGAGGAGAAAGTCAAATGATGGATTTGCGTGTCCTGCCTCGATGTCCAGCTATCAGGACTTTATTGTGTCTTATCGTGTGGTTCTAAGGTGATACTACACGTGTCTGTATTGTCTAAACAGGCTGTGTGCTGTGACGATAAGATTCACTGCTGTCCCGAAGGGACCACATGTGATGTCGAACACAGCAAGTGTATTTCATCTACCAAAAAAGACATGCCAATGTGGGCCAAACTCCCTGCTAGGGTGAGGGCAGAGTGGGAGAACCAGAAAGGTCAGATTATTGTCTGCTGTGAAATCCCATCTTACTTCCTCATTCTGATTAATCATTGTCTAAATCTGAGTGTGTGTGTAATTCAGCTCGATCGATGTGCATTTCCACTTTCAGAGGGTGAGCGAGTGACTGCAAAGACAGTCGATGGTGGCTCAGAAAAAGTCCCCGAAGTCACCCCCGTGAACACAGTTCCTCCTTCGGAGAAGAAGGATGTCACTAAGGCAGCTGGAGGTGAGACGTTGAGGTGTAAAAATAAAGTAGAAGACCACCGCAGCTGTGTCATTAGGTGCAGATGTTTTGAGCCACAGCAAAGATTTAACGTATTTTTGGCACTTTTACAGCATTTTTTATGGCAGATGTTTTAGTTGAATAACATTAATAATAGATTAATTTCATTTAGCGAAGGTGTTCCAGTGGGTGCGTGACTTACTGGCACAGCTAAATGTTGTTGATGGTATAAGTTAAATGTTATAAACATTTCCTGCTATGACGAGATGAAATTTATGCTGTGGGTAATTTCTGTCGAGGCTAAAATTAAGCAGCATTCTTCCCGCATGCAGTAGACGACTTTACTTTTATCAGTGGCTGTTAAAATGCATCAGTGCTCATTAAAACGGTGCTCTATAGCGCTACCAGTATTCAATAATTCTACAACTTACCTTTTGTAAATGTAACATTCATTTTTACAATTGTAAATTCCCTCGGTTTATTCCAGCCTGGTCGGGCCCAACGGTCAAGTAAAAGAAAGAAGAACTGAATCAGTGAAAGTACCTGACAGTGAGACGTAGCAAAGACAAGGACGGCAGAAATTTAGGAGACAAATTCTCCTAATTATTGCCTAGTGACCTGTGCTGTGCTCTTTATTAAGGCACTATCACCACGGTTACATGAACATTTTGGTCACTTGCGATATATCAATGTACTTTTCCAGGTGGATTGTCAAGATAGGGCACCATATTATTCCTGGACTGCCCCAGTGACATGTTGTAGTCTGCTGTTCTTTTTTCTCAGCATGAGCGCAGGTTTCAGATATGTTGGAAATTTTACTATTTGTATTGTTTTCCCAGGCAGTTATGTCCCCTGCAATAGTACATTTGCCTGTGAAGATGGCAACACATGCTGTAAAACCGCAACAGGAGGCTGGGACTGCTGTCCTCTACCGGAGGTATAATCTTGGCTGCCATTTTTAGACCGTCCTAACATTGATTTTAAGGTGTTTGCCAATGCATTCATGTTTTTTGGTCTTTCTCATCATGTCATTCCCAGGCTGTTTGTTGTGAA
>JAVQJF010123055.1:0-18676 GCA_036023855.1 Gadopsis marmoratus | reverse complement strand
ATTAATACCCGTATTTTTATTTGACATTTTTTTAGTGTGACCCATTGGAAGTTAAGTTATGTGTGACTTGTTGATTGCAGCGCTTAAAGTAATTCAGTTTATTGAGAATACCAACCCCCCCCCCCCCAAAAAAGAGAATTGTGTTTCAAAAAATGTTCTTAAGTAAAAGAGGAAAAACTGTTAATTTTTTGATAAATTATATCCTGAGGAAACCTATCCGGCAGATCTTCCTCAGAGGCTGCACACACATCCCTTTGATTACCTTGTTTACTATCTTTCGCCTGGCAGACATTAACCGCAAACCTTGGCCTTTACAGTTGGAGCCAATAACCCGTTTTATTGGTGATACATGGTGGCGTCGGTCAGTAAACTGCATAGATAGGCTACAAAGGGTAAACTGGATTGTGAGTTTAACCTGAAAAGCATTAGAGGGCATTAGAGTTAACACGTACCAGCAACGAGCGTTGCAATTGGCTGAAGGGTCTGAGCCAATCATTTTGCCTTATATATGCAGGGGGCTGGCAGGCCTGTGACAGTCACTGTTCTCATGCCTGTGTCGACTGTAGAAATATCTAAAAATGAACGCTATGCTGTCATCTTTTCCCCGACTGCGTGGAATAACCCATTTCACCAGGTAATAGAGTTAACTTATTTCCATGGTAGACAAACGGCAAAGCAAGTGGTGTCAGTTTACGACGCTAACATTGGCCAGCTAGCTTCGCGTTAGCAGCGTGGCTAGTTAATCATGCAGGGAGCTACAGTAGCTACATACTGATTGAAAAATATGTTTAGTGCAATATAAATAAAGTTATTATTTGTTTTGTTATTCGTGTTTCGTGAAATGTATTCCCTGTGCTCTAGACTTGAATTCTCGACTTGATTAACTATTTAATGACCGTCTGTATTAATTTGCAGTTCTACACGTTGTGCTTTTCATCGTACCGCTTAATTTGTGTGTATATGTAGTTTTTCTTAACACAACTCACTTGATTATACATATTGAATGAGTGGGAATCACAGGTTAATGTGATTTAAAGCAGCAGTTAATTCAGTCTGTACATAATTCATCATTGTGTTGCTAGTGAAAACCAAGGCATGGCATCCATACATTGGAATAATTTGCAGCACCATAAATCTATTACAACTTGAGTATGATCACAGTGTTATCTTGTCATAATGTTGGGAGAATAACATTTGTTTTTTAAAAAATGTATTTGTGCTCTTTCAACAGCATCACTGCAATGAACCTTGCAGTGTCTGGCACTTCTCACCTTAGATTTTTCAGCAACTGGATCGTGCCCAGAGCAGCTGCAGGACCTCACATTTCCAGATGTGGCCCTCTTTCTTCACAAGCCGAGGGCTCAGGAGTGTTCCAACAGCTTCCATGGCAATACCAGCAGGTACGAACACGGAAAAGAGGAACAGAGTATCAGCCCAAGAACATCAAACGCAAAAGGACCCACGGCTGGATCAAGAGGGTCAGCTCACAAGGCGGCATCAACGTCATTCTACGGCGCATGTTAAAGGGACGGAAATCACTCTCACACTGAAGGTTTCTGTTGGAGGAAACAGACATTGGTTCTGAAATGCTGGTGGTTCTCAGGTGATCAGCAAAGAACTTGAGCATTGTGATGTTGGGTTTGGATTTGCATTTGTCTTGGGTAAAATAAAAAGCCTGGTGGTTTCACCCATCTTTGTCATTCATGAAGTTTTTGTCAAAATCATTAAATGTTAGCAGGTTTATGATTTTTTTTTTTTTACAAATCATTTGGTTCAAAGACAAAATGTGTCTTTAAAAAGCATTGTCATCTTAGTTGTTATCAAATGAAAATACCAATTCTGGTTGACTTGGAAATAAAAACAGTTCCAGCAGAATTTACACGCATTTGCATTAGTGATTTAATTATTTTTTTAAATCAGTGTTTTCTAAAGATAGTTTGTAGACAAAGGGTTTGTTCCTTGTTGCCTCAAGAGACAAAAGTTTTGACCTCCGAGGTTGGCTGACATCTGCTATTTAGGAGGTGTAGGTTTATTCACCTGAAGGCACCATGAAGAGTGTTAACTTCACATTGTTGGAGATGGGGAAATTATTACTTTCAGAGAGCATAGAGAGGGGGTCCTTGTGATCCTGTGTTCCATGAGGCAAGGAAAGCCAGAATGCACTTAGCAGTCTTTAAAATCAGACAAGAGGAAAATGGAGACCTTAATTGATGTTATATACCAGAATAACACACACATTAGTTGTGTTAATGTTGGGTCTATACATATAGTTGGTTTAGACTTGCTCTATATTAACAAGTGCTATGAAAATATATACATATGTTGCATTCTCTTGGATTCGCACATTCACAGTATTTTCCATTTTTGAAAGTAACAGATTTAACCCATAAATAACCACATAGATAAATATTATTTAATGAACAACCTGATTAGTAATTAATTATTACATTTTGTCATCGTTTTAATGTAAATAAATCAGTGTTACAGAGTAAGGATTGCTTTACTGTTGTTCTTTAATAAAAGGTATTTATACTGTCGCTCACAAATCCGCTCAACTCATAACTACGAGCAGCAACAGCAGGTGAGAGATACATGAATACATCCTGTGTACATGGAGGAGGACTGAAAGTACTTGTGTTTTCATCTGAGCCTCATGCCACAACTCCCCTTGTATTGGAAGATCGGTAAGCTACACAATCGCTTTCTAGCCAATCAGCACATTGCTTTTTGTCACTTCGTCTGTTCAACCAATGAGGTACGTTGACTGTTGGAAGGTAACCGCCCCCGAACAGGCGAACAACAAAAATGGAGTTGTGATCTACTAGCGAGTTAGCTTTCCAAGAACGTCCGAGTTCAGCTTTTGTGTTATTACCTTTACATGAGTGGAAGTTTCCGAACTGATACTGGAACTGAAGAGGCGTGATGCGATCGTAGCAAAGTCTCACGTAGTTTGTGTTTTATAGCAGTCGTAAGAAGCTGTCGAACGGAGACACAAACCGGTGTCTTGGCTACGACAAAGACGGGGCTTAGTGGCTAGATAGCTAAAACATTAGCATCTGCTCGGCTAGCTAGTCAGCGGACGACGAGCGTTACTCGGACAGACATGGAGAAGGTAGGTCCACAGCTAGTTGTTTGCGTACTCGTTTAGGTATTTGTGTTCGCTTAAATAGTTGGTGGTAAACAGGACGTAGTGCATTAAACATGCTCTGTCATTTAACACCATGTTAGCGCCATGTTATCTAGGTTAGTTAAATGTAAAAAAAAAATGGCCGGAGTTGTTTGCTGCCCAGTTCTGGCTATGGCAGTTAGCTTTACCAGCTACTTGTGTTCACACGTTTCTGTTCTGCTCACAGGGAGATTTCCTGAAGGGACTACCCGTCTACAACAACAGTAACTTCAGCAGGTTCCACGCAGACTCTGTATGTAAAGCATCAGTAAGTTATCTCATTGCAACACATCAAATAATGTTGTCAGCTCATTGTGTAATTTAAGTCTTCAACAAACTGTGTCGGATGGTAGGACTGCTTTTTTTTGGGGGGGGGGGGGTTAGTCTATCCATGTTTATAGACTAACATGGATCTCAATATTGTTTTAGAACCGCCGACCATCTGTGTATCTCCCAACCCGGGAATATCCGTCAGATCAGAGTAAGTAGGGCTTTTGAAAATGTTGACACAGTTGTTATGTCAGAGCATAAGAGTGTCCCAACTACACTTCACAACCCTACTTTGCTTAGTAATGGTTTCAGTTTCAGGCTTCCTTTAGAGGAAATCACCTTCAAATCCCAACTTACAGTGCAGCTATCACTGAACCCGTTTATAAAGTTAATACTCTCTATGGGAACAGCTGATTGTTCTTACTTTCTGCACCTCTTGTTTAGCTTTGTGTCGCTCATGATCTAATCAGTGTCTGTGTTGTCTCTCCTCAGTCATAGTCACAGAGAAGACAAACATCCTACTGCGATATCTTCATCAGCGGTGGGACAAAAAGGTAAAGGTTTTAAAGGTGGCTAGAAAGTTGTTGATTCTTGTATTATTTATGACAGTACATATCCTCCTTTGTTTTGTGGTGCATTGTTAGTGAAATGTGTACCCTTTTCTCATTTAAATTTTTTTTCTTTTTTACCAGAATGCAGCAAAAAAGCGAGAGCCGGAACACACAGAGGGGGAGAACGCGGCGCCTCCACGGAAAATTGCTAGAACAGACAGTCGGGAGCTGAATGAGGATTCATAGATTGCTGTGCTGTTGACGTACACCTAGCAGAGACTGGCCTACACAAACAAAATAAATGCGCACACAGATGCAGGATATACGTTTGTAAACCCAGGCCGTGACACTGAAGCACACAAGGGTCGATATGTTTCAGACCACAGCAGGAATGACGTTAATCCCAAGAAACTTAATGTTTGTATTTGACACCAGAGCTCCTCCTTAACAAAAACACATTGTTCCTCAGTTTAATTACTACTTTCACTCAGTACTTTCTTTACTTCCAAGACACCTCTGCCTCAGGTTTTAGTCTTTGTAGTTTGAAAATAACATTAATCTACCTCCTTATTTCTCACAGCCCTATGGTTTTTCTTTACTGACGCTCAGTCTCCTTTGAACTATGCAGAGAGCAAAGCCATTGCTCCTCTGCTGCTGTTCACAGCTGTAGTTATTCATACCATTGCTAAGATATGCACGTTTTAAGTCCATCTTTTGTGGCTGCCACTCCATTAGGATTTTTTAGTTTTGGATTATGTAATGACAGTGTTCCTAAACGTTTTATATGAGCTCGTCCTTTACGTGACTACTGTCATTACAGTAACATAAAATAAAGAGCATTGTGCTCGTTGCTTAGGTTTAACCATCCATTCAGGGTTTGTTATGAAGTGTTGTGGAAAAAGACATGAGACTTATGTTTTCTCATGATGAGTAATGCGTTATTGCCCTAAATAGAAGTGTGTGTTTTCACTATAGTGTCCTCTTGGTTTACATTGTTGTTTCAGGTGAAGAACTGAACCACTGTTGAGTGGATATTCGCATGTCTTTCAATAATGGACACGTTCAAGCCAATACAGTCGTGCTAGAGGATGCAAACTCTTTTTGTACAGCGCGACCTGCAGATTTTGTAGATATAGTTTGATGCTCAGCAACTTTTGAAGCAGCGCTGGTATCTTTGTAATTGCAAGGTTACCACAGTATTTTATGGAATAGGTGACGACTACAGGTATATAGCTATACTGATGTGGACAGCTGTCGATCCTTGTTATAAATGTGCCATTCACATTTGCTTCAATAAGTTGATGATTTGAGTCGTATTGAGGGGAACGTGTGTTTGGATCTACAAGCTTTTGTCAGCGGGGCTAAATGAACAGTCTGCTGCTCATTAAAGACAGTGAAGCTCCATAGGTGTTGTATATTTGTACAGTATGTATATTGTGATTGTTCTGACCCTTTTATCAGGTAACAAGACTCACTCTGATTTTTCTTTTTCTTCCCTAAGCCAGTCATATTGTTATTTAATTTTGTTTAGCCAATGTGTTCTTTTAAGCTGAAGGGATTCAAGTCCAATTGGATAAAACAAACAAAGTAATTGTTCTTAATTTGCTCTGCATATTTAGAAACATGTTTTGCGCATCTATAAAGAGTAGTCTGCTGCACATTATGTTTGCCATGACTGACAGTTGAGTGTATGTGTACATTTTTACTTGTGTTACAGATTGCTGTTTTCAAAGGTTATATAGTATATGCTTGCTTATGTAATTCACACTTAAGTTTCCCAAGTATGACTTCAAATCAGAGATGTGTAGTGTTTTATTTTCCTAGCTCTTTGCTAATTCTACTTTTGGCTTATGGTTTGTATCTTCACCTGATTACATTTGGAATGTGTTTATTGTTTAATACTTTTGAGTTTATGTAAATGTATTGCCAATTCCAGATGTTCTTGTATAGATTACACTGTGA
This sequence comes from Gadopsis marmoratus, assembly GCA_036023855.1. Taxonomy (NCBI): domain Eukaryota; kingdom Metazoa; phylum Chordata; class Actinopteri; order Centrarchiformes; family Percichthyidae; genus Gadopsis; species Gadopsis marmoratus. The sequence goes on along the minus strand of JAVQJF010123055.1, from coordinate 12,727 downwards.
CATACAGTAAAGGCTGTGACTCATAGTTAACAGAAATATATTTTTGAATGGGTCTGAAGAAAATCCTTCCTTCCTATAGCATTTATTGTAGGTCTTTGTCCAAATGCTGTAGTTGTGTATTGGCCAATAGTATGACATTTAATTAGACATTATCTTCTGGAAGAGATATCCTTCATAGGTGTGTGGTCTGTTCTAAATTTAAGTCTTAAAATCTTCCTTAAAATTTGAATTTACATACATTTCCATGGTTTACCATCCTGCAATATTTATTTACTGTTAACAAAATCAGCCATCGCTTCATCTCTTGATGGATGTTAATTCAAGTGAGATTTATTTGCATTGTAGAAGTACATTTGCTGATTTATGTAGTAAAATAATTCATAGAAAATCAAAGTTAAGAAAAATAGAATTTTTTTTATGGTCACAGTGAATATAATCTGACCTATTGCGGAAGAATACAATGGCTTCGAAAGTGCTTCACAACTGAAAAGACATGATGGACATGTAATGCATGCACATGACGCAACATGCATTCAATACAGGCTTCAGAATGAGAAACAAACCTGGAATGAGAAGCTGCTGTTTATGTCCTTTGACAAAAGGTCACATTGATGATCAGGTCCTGGCTTTTGAAAAAACATCCTTCACATCAATGTAATCTGTTCTGGTGCTATTGTAAACCAGGCAGTCATGCAGTATTTTAACCTTATGTAAAAGGTTATTCAAGCTCCATTCAAGTTACACTTACTGTACATATTTTACATGGAAGCTAGATAATCAAGTGTTAATACAGTATAATACTTCATGTGAAGTAAGGGTGAAAGTCTAACGCTCGCTGACCTTACATGTGGTCCTTGTGACTAATGTGTTCTCCTACAGTGCAGGTGTGTTGATGCCTCTGAATGTTGCCTGGGCATTTGTGTACATTTCTCCCCATTCATGATATTACATTGGTACAATTGAACATTTATTAACTCTTTGAGCCAGAGTTTTCTAGATCAGTCAATTGTCTTGATTCCCCTTTATCTGACTCATTAGAGGGTAATTCCTCTAGGGAGGTGTTTAAGTCAGCCCTATTGGGCTGAGCATTGGCAGGCTGGGTTGCTGGTTGTGTCCCATTCACACACACCACAGTCCCCTCCGATTTGCTGAAACTGAACAGCTTCCCAGGACTGAATGTCCTGTTGGGGGACTGTGACCTCTCCTGGCCACTAGAGGGAACTGAGGAGCTCACCGTTGACCCTGGAGTTGTCACTGCTGGCTCTTTCTTTACCTCAGGTGACTTCAAGAACTTCAGAAATCCCGGGAGCTTTGCCTCCCCTCCTGTTGGGGACTGGGCTGGTGAGCGTGAGGTGCTGGAGGAAAACTTCCCCTGGAGAGGGATGATCTGCTTTAGCTTCATCACATTGTTGTTTCCCAGCAGGGAACTGGGTCTTTTAGGCTTGTCCCCTGGCTTGCCACCTGGTGCTTTGTCATGGTGGTGCTGGTGCTGGGTGTCTGCCTTGTGGTCGTCGTTCTCCTGGCGGGCCTCGGCCTGCAGCTCAGCCTGACGCTGAAGCTCCCCCTCTTCACGTCTGCGTCTGAGCTGCTGTTGGAAGTGCTGCTGGGCCTGCTGCTCATGCTTCTAAATGAGGAGGCGTGTTAAAATGAAGACACAGAAGAGGGGAGAGAAAGTCACAGGAGGACAAAGAAAGACGGCAAAAGATGCATTGAAACAAAACGGGAGGATAAAACTGGATATGGAAAAGTATAAATTCATGTGGGGTAGTAGCGAAAACAGACACAGTACTAGCAGATTAAACGTTCTTCAGATCTGAGTGTTAAGTTAGTATAACTGAGCCAGTTAGTATAACTGACTCCCTCATTTCCTCATTTGCCATTTCACTGTTTCACATACTATCACTTAGTTGGCACTTTTGCTCATAGTTGTGCTTTGACAAGACTTATCTAAGACACCATCAAGACAAGTGCCACTGATGTAATGCAACACTATACAGACAAACATAGTGAAGCACATACAGTTATTTCTCATGGACAGTCAGAAAAGGCTGCACACCAAGAGACCAAGGGACACAAAGGGATACATACACTGAAATATTATATAAATTGTGCACAAAGTGTAGCCAGCAGCAAGCCTTATGTTGACCGAAGGTCTTTCAAGCTATGATACAACTATACCTTGAAAGCTTCCCTTCGTCGGTACTCTAGCTTGGCCATCTCTTCTGCTACCCAGCCAGGGATATCAGGGATGGCAACATGGATGATGTATTTTAGGAGGATTGCAAAGTGCTGTAAACCACCGAGACCACAAAGGGACAGGCTCAACACAGTTACATCAAGGCACAATCACATTCATATATTTCTATTTTTTCTACAGACCAAACAGCATGTCTTATACACATACCAAAAACTCTTGTGAGGTTTTGTGTCCATTAATGAACCTGGATCAAAAAACTTTTACAAAAAAGGTTTTACAAAGTCACAACAAAAATCAAATCGCAGGCCATGCACATTTGTACTTCATTTGTAATGTTAAAAGAGTGTCACATAGGGAGTAAACTATAAAAATCAGTATGGACAAACCTGAATTTACAGAACAGCGCATACCTCCAGTAAGACGATGGAGATGATGGTCATCTCAGGACTTAACCAGGGGAACAGACGCTGGAGCTGCCCACACTGACCAATCAGGTAACAGTTGACTATAATGGCTATCAAGCCCATGGCCTCCATTGCGGTCTGATATTGAGAGACAGAGAGTGAGAGTGAGAGAGAAATGTGCAAGCTGGTCTGATCAGATGCCCCCACTGTGTACAATGTAGCCTGGAAGGCTTTTCTGACATTTCCCCCCAAAGAAAACACACTGACCTGCCACTGTCCGATGTTCTCCACCCTCTGTCCAAAGGGTCTCTGCAGACCGGTACAGAGCTTCAGGGCGTCACTGCGGATCTCGATGATGTTGTTGATAAGAGCACACATGGCCGCCAGGGGGAACGCAGAGGAGAAGAGCACCACGTAGCCAAACTGAATGAACATTTCCTGGTAGTCCTGAAGCGTGTCCTGATGGTGTCGAACGTCATGAAACATTAGAATTTTAATTTTCATGTTGTGAAATTGGATATAGATTATTTTGTATGATGTAAGATTGCTTGTAAAAACATTTCTTTGCCCTATATCAAGAGCCCCACCTCGTATGTCTGCATACAGCTCTCTATCTCAGCCTGGGTCAGAGTCACAGTTTTGGGTTCTTCTGGTGGATCAATCCATGACTTCTTATTCTCTTTCCCCTCACCAATGTTCTTTCTTCTCTGACAGAGAGTGTCAGATTCCTTTGGAGAGGACACAGTGGCATTCTCCTTGGTCTCCTGCTAAGGTAAACATTAGACTACAATACTTTTTCTAGTGACTACTAAGGCATCTTTAATTGTAAAGCTTTGGAGTGGATACTTTAATTTTGATCTGTCTGTGTACTACCTTGATGAATGAGAGCAATCTCCACAGACATGATATGATGTAATTCATAAAACTACAGTTGAACTGTTTTGGAAAGAGTTGGAATGATCTCTTTCTTTAAGATAGTGGAAATGTTATGATCATTTTAGCCAGAGTAGAGAAAGAAGCCCGAACTACAAAGCTAAAATAGCTCAAAAATAGGATGATAAGTCATAATAACAAACAGACCACATACTTGAGTCAACGATTCACAATCACTGTCCTCATCACAACTGTCAAAAATACTGGACGGACCCATCCCTGCCTCCACCAGTGTGGGACTGTCCTCGAGGAAGCTGTCATACACCGTCTGCGTCTCTGCCGTGACATCCTGGTAGTCGACCTTCTCGGTGAAGCTGACTTTACGTTGCTTCAGATTGCTGTCATTCATGTCCCACTCTTCCTCTGTAAGCCTGAATCCGGCTTTCAGATCCCCTCGTCTCCTCGGCTCTGGGTTACCGTTAGCAGTGTGACTGACAGGGATCCCCCTGGGACCCAGGAAGGAATAGGCTGTCATTGAGGCCTGGGCCTTTCCCAGAGCCAGGCGGCCGTACTTGAGCATGATGGCTTGGAGTAGCTCCCACAGCACCTTGGGAGTGAAGACACCCAGCTTGTTTTGCTCATACAGATAAGGTTGGAGGACCTCTTTGATGTTCTGTAGGAACTGGCGGAAGATCAGTAGAGTGGCTAGCATCTGTGAGGAGGACAACATCTGTTACTGTGTGCTGAATGTAAGAAAACTGATGGTTGCCAGCTAGAAATGAGATGTCTGCTTTTGTCTACACCTATCTGAAATGAAGGACTCATTGTTTCAAAATTACTAAGAATTTTGAGTGGTTATCACCATTATCATTGTAAACCACATACGTGCCATGTGAGAATGAAAAGCTTGACAGGCAGACATAGCAACTGTAAGTAAGGGGGGGCTGAGCTTAGCAAACAGCCACTTGCCACACCATTCAGCAAAAGGTACACATGGTCACTTTAAGACCAATATATTTGTCTTATTGTTTGTGATATAGCCAACAGTTGTTGTTACCTCCTTAAGTCGCTCCATGTCCTTGAGGTAGAATCCAATGTAGAAAAGGCTAAGGTAAGAATTGATGAATTCAAACTGTAAAACAACCATAGGAGAGAAACATTAGAGGAAGTCAAAGCCTCAATCAATTAAGATGAATAGTCTCTATTCTACCCCAAACAGGAAAGGAAGCATGACTTACGAAAACCATCTTGATGATGAGATTATTCTCATAGGCACTCTGAAGTCTGTAGTTCTCTGGATGAAGAAATACATGAACGGGAAGCATTTGTCAATGTGCAGATGAATGACAGAGTCACTGCCTCATAGATCAGTACAGAGAATGAAAAGGACAGGTACTTCATAGCCTAAAACCTTCTACATTCTACACTCAGGTAGCATAAAAGTATACTCATAAATACTAAGAGGGTGCCTACACTAAATTATCATCACAGGAAAAGACATTCCATTTTAATCAAATTTCTTTTTAAGTTATTCCTCTGTTTTATATCACTGAGATAATGATTCACTATTGTGTGCAGAGAGTTCATGTATTGTCTCTTACCCATGTCATTAAGCCAGTAGGCAATCTTCTTATACACTTCGTCACATACGGTCACAGTAACGGCCAGAAGTATTTTAGGAATGAATCTCGTGATACCAGGTAGCTCCTGAATCTCCATCACCACTTCCTGCAAGGTGCATTAGAAGCACGATACATAATTAACAAGTCCTATTCATTTATACCTACTCTCTCAAATCCCACAGCTATTTCTAAAAGGCTATTACATGGATATGAACTGGCAAGAGGTATAGTTGAATGTGCTCTGTTTAACCTGTTTGTAAAAATGATATAATTGATATAATTCACATATTCAGACTAAGTTTTTCTGGCATATAAAATAATCTGCAATGTGGTTCTTTCCGTCTTGCTATTGTTGCGCTATTAAAGATGTTTCCAGTAAGGGTGGATGTAAACTCCTCATAAGAAATAAATGTATACAATATCATCCCCATTTAGCAGCCCCAGACTATGTCAGCTACATTTCTTTTCATTTGCATGCTGTGTTATCTGTTCGAACCTGCAGTTCCAGGCAGAGGAGCATAGCGAGGAAGACAAAACAGAGACAGAGGAGGCAGATGGGCAGGCTGACCAGCCATCTGAACAGAGCCCTCTTCCATGGCGGGTAGTAGAACTCCTCACAGCCCGTTATGGGACTGCAGCGCTTCACTCCCTGCAGAGACGGCAGAGGAAGAGAAAAGCAAGGAAAGTATTAGAGGCTTTTTTTGGGGTCATGATTACAATCACCTTAACTGGAAAATGGATTGGAAATGTTTGTGCAAAATGTGAACTATGCCAGCGTATTGTGGAAAACAGATCAGAGATTAAACATAAAACAATTATATTTTGAGGTGAATTTTTTTTTAACTGCCATGAATACAGAATGTATGTACATAAAAAATAATTAGTATTAGAGGTGCCATACTATTAAGAGTAACCATGCTGCTGTTGCCAGAATTGCCTTGCCAAAAACAGTGTCGCCCAACGTGGGGCTCGAACCCACGACCCTGAGATTAAGAGTCTCATGCTCTACCGACTGAGCTAGCCAGGCAGTTAACCTGCCATCTATAATAAATAAATAACATAATGATACATAAAATGAGGAAATAATGAGATCAGTTTTCAGGAGGGTCACCCATCTCCCCTCCCCCACATCTTGTATTCATTCTGCACAACAGGAGATGGGTTGGGGGTAAGAGAGCGTCAGTGCCCCCCCCTTCCCTTCTCTGAGAGCACGTGGCGACTGAAGACACACTCCTCTGTCAAATTTCCTGGTATTGTGCGTCAGTCCTGCAGAGTTGTGCAAGTGCTCACTGATAAACCACAGAAGCAGACTGATGTTGCAACTTTACCTGAGGAAAGTGGAACTGGTACACACAACAGAGTTTACTGTTCGCAATGTGGCTGTTGATGCACAAAACTCAATAAGTAATTGAGAACTCTAGAGGTCTATTTACATAAGTGGCTGTGAATGTCTGGCAGTCGATCTGAGCAAATGCTGCAATGAGTGAATAAAACCTTTTGTACACCCACACCAAAACAACACTGCTTTTTCATCCATGCAGGCTAAAACTTCAGTAACACTCCTCACCCTGAACTGTGGCCTGGGCTCTTCCAAGGACTCGGCGGGGGTGTCCAAGGTCCCCCACCTGTAGGCCAGCTCTGCCTCTCGCCTCTTCCAGCGCTCCAGAAACAACGTTGCCCACACAACATTGAAGATGGCAAAAACCACACAGCAGATATCTTGACTGGTCTGTGAGTGAGCACGAGAGAATCAAAAGATACTTATATAACCTTGGAAAGTATGATTATGCCATGCACTTTTCAGTTGCCACAGTCAGTGCCATTAAGGAATTTTTTTGTGTCGGTACTGCGTGCTGCTTCAACTTGTTGAAAACGTCTCAGCTTATCTTGCACATGCAAAAGACATAATGTAAAATGTATGTGTGCATAAAAATAAAAATGATATCTTGATGAAAGAAAACAATGGATTATAAGTCAGGATTTACACATTTATTATGACGTTCAATTATATTCCAAATGCTGAAAATACATATGTTGTAAAACAAACCTTGTTACAGAATAGGTTAAAGTACCTGGTCAGCCTCTGCGAGTATCCAGAGCAGAAAGCCGATGACAGCAGGGTAAAGCATGGAGTTAGTGTAGAAACCCAGCCAGGCAAAATACATGCCGATCTTCACTCCGAAGTAGTCACAGATATCATCTACAAAGCAGATTAAGTTTGAGAAGAAGAATCATCATGTTTCAACCAGTTACATTAACAACAAGCTCATACCATTTCATAATATGAATGAATGAATGTGACTTGGGATTAACAGTCAGGCCTGCTGTTTACTGTCTTGCCAAATTCTCTTCGAAATAAAATTGGGATATTTCCTACCCAGGGGCTGCCTTTCACACACAGCCTGGACCCAGGATGTCATCAGCTGGTTGAGGATCCTCTGCTCATGGAGAGGAAACATTTGATGAATCACCCCCCGAGCTACTAGCTCTGGAACTGAAGAGAACACATGGTACCTAAGTAACATTTGGACACTAAGTGATGCACCTTCCCCCCCAAGATCCAGCATTTGAAAGATTACACTGATTTATTCTGGATAAAAGGATCAGGTGAGTGTAATTACTGTAGACGTACATTATTCCAAATGATTCCAATGTAACTTTACTATGCTACTCAGATATGAGATATACATAAAAGGATATGTGGAACATTATATAAAAGGTCCACTTATAACAAATGAGAGCATACTGATTGGCTGTCCCTCCAGGAAGTGAATGTTGTGAAGCACCTCCCCGTGTTTGGCTCGCAGATTGTCCAGCCAGTACTTTATAATGCTCTGACGCTCCTGAAAACCATTATGGGGTAAAAAAAAAAAAAAAGATAACTCATAATAATTAAACATATCATTATAAGTCCTAAAATAAATCTGCAAAAGACCAGGCTAAAATCATCTTTAATACACACCTGGTAAGTAGCAAGTAACAACATGCATCTCATTAACAGCAACCTTGACATATGGCTCACACGGCCCAGTCTTGACCTCTAACCTGTGAGGTAAAAAAGCAGAGCTCGCTCTCAATGTTCTCATAGATGTTGTCTTCCTCACAGGAAAAACGCCGCATCCCGCCTCCAAACTGCGGTTTGACGGCCTTGTGCATTCCCATCTGCTCTGCTCCCCGCAGTAAGCTGAGGGTGAGGAGAGAGGGTAAATGAACAGCAGGAGTAAACCTGATGCAGCACAAACACTGTGTGGAGACTAGACCGCAGGTGTTTAATGGATTAAGTGCATTCAAGGTGAGCACACGACAAACTGTAAAATACAACTGGGTGACAACTGGTTTCTGAATTCTAAATTTGCTGATGTGTGCTTAAAGATATAGATAGTTCCACATTTTTGGAGGTATACACACATATAATCACAATATGTTGTTTTTTCACTTGGTTTTTATTTGAATTAAACAAACAAGATTCAGTTTATTAGTGAGCTGTAGAGGTGCTGGTAAGGCTAGCTATTCCCCCCTGATTCCAGTCTGTATGCTAAGCTAATAGACTTCTGGCTCTTACTTCATGGTTAATGCACAGACATGAGAGTGGTGTCAGTTTCTCCTGTAACTTCAGGCAAGATATCAAATTAAGGAAATCTCCCATAAACTCAGTTATTCTTTTAACTTACCAAACTTTTCAACAGGCTCAAAAAGAGACACCATAACAAAATCAAAATGTAATGTAAAAAAAAAAAGTAAAATCTGCCGTTTACCTGCTGTGGTGCAAAAATGTTCATGCACATGCAAATATTCATGCATACAAACTTAAACACCCTAATTTGAAATTTGAAAGATGTTTTTTTTAATAATATTCTTCTGCAAAATCTAATGGAGATTTATAACTGTAAGGTAATTTGTAAGGTAATAATTTGGGTAATATCTTTAAATCATCAATGGGTGGTTCAGGTAAAATTATGTAAAATTAAGTAAATGTCACCAAAAATCAATAGGAATAATATTCAAATTGCCATGCCTAACCATTATCCTAACCTCAGGGCTAAAATCAAGTACCAGCGCTGATCGACTGTTTAGAAAAGTAAGAACCAGCCAACGTGTCCTCGCGCAAAACAGTTCAAACACAGATGGAAGCAGCCCACTTATGCATATACACACACAGTCAATAGTTTAAGTTTTAGAGTCTTACTTCTCAAACGCTGTCGTGATGAAGAAGGCGTGTGTCTGGGTGTGTTTATGCTGTCGAACCTGAATGCTGACTTGTGGAATTCCAACACGAACTTGATTCAGGAGCCACAGCAGAGTGTGGTCATCTATAGTTTCTGGAGGGAGAAAAAGCAGTTTCATTTTAGGCATGTCATCAAAATACCATGCTTTTCATCATCTATAGACAACTGAGCTTTCATTAGTGTTTAATATGAGTGTCAAAATACATATATACACAGTTTATTATTCTAGATTAACTTAAATTCCTCATATGTTTGCAGTTATGTAGGCAGGAAATTATGAGTTTGCTGCTGCACAAAGAGGCTGGACCAAATCCATCCTTTACCCAGACAGAATGGCCAAGACGCAGCGTCGAGGCATTAAAAGGTCATTCCAGTTAAATATGTCTACATATATCACAAACAGTTTGTCCATAGGCTGAGAGGATGAGCTATAATCCAGACTGATTCAAATCTGATTCCAGCCAACTTTGTTATTTTGTGCACCTTTTATATCATTACAATAATGACACCATTTTATCCATAAAAGTAACATGACATTGGAAATTACTGAGACTTTGGATCCATCATGGACAAAGACTTAAATTCTGTAGTAATTTGCATTACATATAATATACTTAAAAATATATAACAGTTCCAGGCCTGACTAAAAATGTGACATTTTCATTTTATGTCCTTCACAATGTGGTCTTACAGCATTTCTTTTCTCAGATGCCATGCTCAGGATATGCTTGTTGATACTGCACATTGCATGTTGTTCAGTATCAGTTTTTATTAATTTTCATTATTATAAACACATAGTATATCATTTAGGCCACATGTATACTGTTTTACAGTAAGAGTCAACTACAAAATGCTATGTTTAATTATGCTTGCTTACACACATTTGTGTGTTGGAGAAAATCCGCTTGTAGAACTTACATTTTTACTGCAATTATTCAGAATGATTAATTATCCCTTTGTTTCAATTAACATACAATGTGTAACATTAAGCTATATTGTAAAATCTGCATCTCTATAACAAGAGTAACGTCTCAAACATCATGCCAATCATAGTATCTGTGTCCCCAAAGAGAAAGAGCAGTCACCCCCTGAAGATAAAGCCCATTGAAGCATTGTGTTTGCATGCAACATAATATACAACGTGTGTTTTGTACATTGTATGTGAGGTTTATCTGTCAAACTGCAAAGCTGGTCTGATGAAAATACTTCCAATTCACATTTTTATTCCCACAACTGCAGCTTCCTTAAGAGACACAGCAGAAAGGGCTGGTCTGTAGATGCAGGTACAGTAAATGGACGAGATCTAATTGTCCCCTGAGACCATTTTAAGTCCTAAGTTGCTGGCTGACCACCAAAGACATTTAATGCAGATGCATTGTTCTCTCTGCAGTGAGGGATTCATCACAGGACAAACAGGGAGGAGTACCTGGGAATGTCATCAGGATATCACAGTTTTCGGTGGGCACCATCTTCAGCCAGGACTTCCGAGACATAATGTAGTGTCTGGCCTGCAGAAGGTGCTTCCCAAACAATTTATCTAAAAGAAAGAAAAAAAAAGGGGGCAGCAGGGCCACGAGGTGAGAGTAAGTCAAATTGTGGTTGATACAGTTTAAAATGTGTGAGAAAGAGGGCTAGCCAGAGTGTGTGTGAGAGAGAAAGGGGGTCAGTCCAGGCAGATGGTGATATTTTCTCAACAGGGTGATCAAGGACACAGATGACAGGTTAGTCATTAGTATCACTCTGCCGCTCATCACTGATGTTATTTTTTCAACCATATTTTCAGTCATGGAGACAAAATGGCAGAAATGTGCAAAATGATTGTCCAGACAGCGTGAAGGCTGCCTGTGCTGCCTTGGTCACATGACTTTGAGCAAATGCTACGAGCCGCGAACAAATAGATGTTCTGCAAACTGGGTGGATGTGTAAATAACCACTAGCAAACTAGCTTTTCCAGTCGGTCTCTAAAGCAATGAAGTGCAGCGTAAGCTCTGAGGTCATCATATTTTCGCAGCTGCTTCTTCTTCTTCTTCTTTCACGCGCTGCTTCTCGCTCGCAGGTCACACTCTCCGTCTCACGCATAACCCAATAGTGAGTGACGGTCTCTTTACTGTTCACTGAATCGCACCGTGACACTCACTCAGGACGTGCCTGTGATCAGCAGTTCACATTCTGCAGGGTAACTGAATGATCGCATCGCCTACTTTGAGCACGTCTCATCCCTCTTGTTGAGAGCCATCAGTGCTGCCGTCGTCTCTGTGTTACAGTATTAATATTACATGCCAACTCAGTGACTGTAATAAACACTTCATACACGGTACCTATAAAACATGTCCCAAAACAATGCAAGAGTTTCACATTCCCATGTTATCATGCAGTAGGGCAGCACTGATGATGGAGGAGATGTTTTTAGAAATATGATGAGGTGTATAAATCACTTACTTCCTACTTCAGAGTGATCGTCTCTCTGGTCTTCACTGACATCGTTGCTCATTAAGGCCACATGAGATGTGGATATATCTGACATGCAAATCTCTCTGCCAGGTAACAGCAATTTCTCCATTCAGAGGACTGAAGGACTAGAGTAAACTGTATACATCTTTTTTTATTCTTCCTGTTGTATAAAGAGTTGTGGTAAGCACTGCTATCTTTAGGGTACTGTTAGAAAAATATTCTACTCGAGACCAGGTTAAAAATCATTACTCAGGTTACTTTATTCTTGCGCAAGAAGGAGCAGAGTTATATGACATACTGATATGTTCAACAACTCACACAATGCTAAGTTATGCTGCTCAAAGGACTGTCTTCCTTCTTCAGCTTTTATACCTAGTGACATCCAAGCGTTATAACAGGGTGTCACCACAGCCTAAATTTGCATTCCCCAGGAAACCTTTACCATCAAAGGCAAACCTTGAAACTGAGTAAAAGCTGAAATCCCGAGGCCAAAAGGTCATAAGGCAATAAAGTAATTTAGATAAGACTGCAGCTCTGCAAACACTGTTTCTGGCATCATTAGGGCAGCTAGAGTTTTGTTTTGGCTTCACAGAACACCACTGAAAATTCTGGCTTTTTTTTTAATTTTATTTCTTTTAAGAAAACTAAGTTAGTAATTTCTTTCCTGAAGACATTTAGGATTTTCTGTCCCCAGTAACGGACAAACACGGTGGTGTGTAGTGAACCCAAATACAACCTTTACATCCATTTTTTTTTTTTGTTTTTTACAGTGTGTGTTCACTTGAATTTGAAGGTTGAATTAAGACTGATTTAATTTTAATTAAATAATAATAATTTCTGATTTCTAATGCTACCTATCATCTGCTGTTACCCATCAGACAGTTGAAGGGTGTTGTGCAGCGCCTGGTGTCCTGTCAGTACCAGCGAGGCCAGGCTGAGGCCCGTCTAGCTGAC